>QLPD01005311.1:0-41425 GCA_003314085.1 Hymenopellis raphanipes | reverse complement strand
GATTGCAACCCAGCACTCCCAGAGTCATTCCAGAGTCTGGATTCGCAATCCGGATGCCTGGCGTTGCAGTCGGAGCGCTCTGGTCGCTGTCTGACTGAATGCCACTGATTGAAATCGCAATCGGGAGCCTGAATTCATATTCCAATTGCAACCCACTGCTCCCAGAGTCATTGCAGAGTTTGGATTCGCAATTCGGATGGCTGGCGTTGCAGTCGGAGTGCTCTGGTCGCTGTCTGAGTGAATGCCACTAAGTGAAATCACAATCCGTCATGAGAATTCATATTCCGATTGCAACCCAGCACTCCCAGAGTCATTCCAGAGTCTGGATTCGCAATCCGGATGCCTGGCGTTGCAGTCGGAGCGCTCTGGTCGCTGTCTGACTGAATGCCACTGAGTGAAATCACAATCCGCAGTGAGAATTCATATTCCGATTGCAACCCAGCACTCCCAGAGTCATTCCAGAGTCTGGATTCGCAATCCGGATGCCTGGTGTTGCATTTGAAATTAAATTTTGGTTTCAAAATTTTTACTTCTTATTTTACCCTCGTTTTTAGCTATACTAAGTCAAAATATTTTTCACTATTTATCATCTTATTTCTACTTCAGTTTACTTAAAATCTATTAAATATCCTTTGATATTTTTCTTTTCTCATTTTTATCTCTTTTTTCATTACTACTCTTACCTACAGTATCATGATATTAATTTTTAAAGTTTTTATAGCAATATACGCTCATTATTTTCTTGAATCTCATCGAAATGTATTCACTTGAAATTTTTTATCTATCATTCATACTTATTTTCATATTTATCTTAATTACTTTTCTTGATAGAAATGGATCTGAATACTTATAGCATATTTTTTGCTTGAATTTTACTTACATTTTCCCTTATAAATTATCTTAATATTTTTTTACTTATTTTCTTGCTAATCTTTATTTTCATTCTCATTGTGATTTGTGTTATATTTTTTGAAATTCTTTTATCTAAATATTCCTTAAATATATACAATGAAAATTCCTTAATGACTATATTAAAACTTTTTAGAAATTATTTTACCAAATTCCACAGTAGTATTTTGCTATAGTATATCCTAACATCAAGGCAAAATTTATTAATACTCTTACAAATATTTATTCTAATAATTTTAAGCTAATTCCTACCTCAAAATATTGTTAAAATCCTCTGATCCTCAATTCGCATTTTTCAGGGTCACTTTCTACTCTTCTTTTATCACTATATCCGCTGATAATGTCCCAACAACTTTTTGAAAAAGTTTAAAATTATTTTAACTTGAAAAAATGCTTGAAATTCTGCACAAATTTTTACCCCTATTTTCACTGAACATTGGAGGGGTTTTCACCCAGTGAATCGCGCAGTGGCCGGTAGTTATCCTTGGCAGATTGAGTGTCTCTTCAAAAGAAGACTTGTTCATGTAGGCCAGATCGTTCGTGAATCCGAGAAAACTTATTGCTAGAGTCGTTCATATCATACAAAGTCATTGGTGTCAGACGGAAGTGATATGGAAGAAGCCGAGCAACGATGATCGGCGCGTCGGCCGAATTCTGCCGCAAAGCAGGTTGTCCTGCTACTACGCCCACCAGAACGTCCTCTCCATCGTTTCCGCCGCTGAGGCCCGCGGCGCTTATCCTTCGCGTCAATATCGCGTTTAACTTACGCGCTATAGAGCTTATCCGTGCGTCGCTGTCCACCTAATCAAGTGTCTCGCAGACGCTGACGCTGTTCCAGCTTTCGGTCCTGCCTCATCAGCGAGGTTTCCTAACAGCAAGAACGTGGATACCTCTCGCTGAGACTGGAACCCTCAGGCGCCGGCTGTCAAGGATTTAGACCGGACCTTTGCCAGCGGTCCCCTCGCTTCATGTGGTCGGTCAGGAATGGCTCCCATAATGGAAAACCGATGCTCGCCCTGAAGGCGGTTAAGCGCAATTGGGACCTACCCATTTGCAGTGCTGTCGAAGGGTAACTGGTGCGTTTATTACCAGCTAGTCGGAAATCGTGCTGATCGTTGTTGCTGGGGGCGTAGAATCTACGATAGACGTCCTCCGACGAGCGGGCCCAGCGTCAGCGCCCCTACCAGCCGTTCCGGACGAAGTAAAACCTATTGCCTCACCGACACCACCCATCGTATTGTCACCCAAGGAGACGTGCAATATGGGACATTCAAGGACGCCCGTGGACTTCGCTAGACCTGGTGTTGGTTTTAAGACCTGCTCATATTCGTAGCGAGGTGCGTCCATTTCCGGCCGCCGATTGTCACCTCCGCTGACCCTTTTCACAGCTAACCCCGCATCGTAAGATGCTACGGTTCGACCGTTTCTGTTGCGATCTCCATCACGCCCTCTCCACACCGAGTGTCCTCGACGTTTAGCAATCACGATAATAGTTATGGTGCGACTGTTTGGTCGTATGTATGGAATGTACATTCCTAACTGTCTTCCCTGGTCCACAGACTTTGGCGACAACAACATGGAAACCGTATCACGATTCCGAACAAGCCACGTACCTTTGCTGGACGACCTTCCAGCGTAACCCCCATCGACGCTAACGCGTCTGGGTTCTATCGCGAACATGGACAACCGCATCTTCACCGTCACAATGACTTGGCCGCTCGGCGACGCTCCCTCAGGTTGACACCGCCATCCTCTCCGTCGCACATTATTCGGACGACGTGTGTTCAGCGTTTCACAATCGTCCGGTGAGAGGCGCTTACTTCTACGTCTAGGGGAGAACTTATTCGTAAGTCTTCACAAAAGATAGTTGGACTACTGCTGATCCTGTTTTTAAAAAGCTTATTCACACCATTACCACAGAAACGCTCAAACCAGTTAGCGTCGCCCGTGGTAGAGGAGCGTAGTCATCCCCATTTATTCCAAGCCTCTTTAGCCCGACATGCCCGGCGGCTGCTGTGCAAGCAAAGCTACTCGACATGACTCTTGAACCGTAGGATGTGGAGTCCAGATCGGTCGGTTGGAATGTCTAACCCGCTGCTGTCGTACACTCCCTCTGCCTTGCGGTTGCGTTGAGTTAGGCGCGTGCCTTGCTTGAAACGCCGAGATAGAGGCGTGTATTTGTTGTTCGGCTTCTTAGTCTACGCGGACTTGGTCCCAGGCGGACAATATGTCGTCGTCAGGCGCACTTCTATTTTTAGCGCCTGGTAGTCCTTACGTCGTATACGGCTGCATTGCTGGTAGACGTTGTACTTACTGCTTGTTGAGAATGCGATACGAATCCTGGCTCGCTTTCCAACTGCTTTCAAAAAACGGAGTGAGCGTGAAGCGACACCATAGAGTCTGGACAGCAGGCATACCTCCAAGTACATCTGGATGTGGATCGGTGTATGTGTCGGTTTGATGATGGCGGCATGAAACCCTGCTTATCATGAGCCAGGTGAACAGCAGCGTCCCCACGCATCGCAAATCGAGCTATTCCAGACAGTATCAATGTGTCCTGACACTCACTACGCGAGGACTGGATGTTTCCGCCTCGCTAGCCGAACTTGGTGTGGCGCAATTCTAGTACTATTGCTCGCTGGACATCCCAAGTTTCTTTCACTGCATGGGCGGGACTGACCAACGCCTTTTACCCCTTTAGACGTCCGGTATCCGCAAATACCTGGCGCGTCAAGTACCTGTGTCGGAACCGACTACAGTATGTTCTTCCCATTAATTAGCCAGATAAAACGTCGACCTATTGTAGTCTCTGTTCAACAAGATTTTTTCTTTGAGGCGTCTAGGCAGGTCGTGAGCAAGATGGAACCAGCATAGCCGGATCCGTAAACGCCTGGCGGAAGTAAAGACTGAAACCCAGCGGCTTTGGTTGATCATGGAAATCTCAAAAGGGTTCAAGACAGTGTGTAGCTTCGGCAACTAAATTGCCGCGGATAAGGTGGCGTACAGTGTTTCTCCAGCATCAGCGCTGGTCTGGAACTTCGAAGCGTCGCTGTCATGGCTGTCGAAGCAGTCTCACATCATTGTTTGGCCGAAGGCTCTTCTTGAAACATTGTTCCTTCACTCTAGATCTTCACTTAAGTCCCCAGCGGTGGCCCAGAGAAGACAGGCAATATGAATCGTCTTAGTTCTCCGCGGGGTGCTGGCATCGCCGACTCGCTAGTTCATCGTCATACCCAGGTGCACCCCTGTTGAACCATTAGAAACAGTGAAGAACTACACCCTATAGCGTATATAAACCCTCAGGAAAACATTAACTCCTCAGAGATACACATTCTCTCGCTTTGCCACTCCCCAATCTTTGCCGCCGACTTCAGACGCAGTCACCATGCAGTTCAACGTGTTGTTCACCCTTGCTGTAACCGTCTTCGGCGCCGTTTCGGCTTCGCCCGTTGCTGATACGAACGCGTACCGTTTGGCACACGGTCTTCCCCTCAAGCCGCCCATGATGAGTGAGTAGCGAAGTCGTTACCGTATACTAGTGAGACTGATGATGATTCCTACTCTGAGAGCGCCACTAAGTCTCCAGAGCACACCCATCGTCAGCTAGAGGTTCGTCCCCTGAAACGGTATTTGAATCGAGTTCTCACGGTTTCACAGATGTTCATTCGGATTCCTCATCCTCGTTGCTACGACCATCTTACTTCTTTTATTCTTCGGTGTATATCAACGGTTTTGTATTACGCAGGCTTAGACAATAGACCTCATTCGCGGTTTGTGTCGGACAGGGATACGTGATATCCACCGTTGATGGCGCCGCGTCTTCCACTTGAACATGAGCACCACATATTTTGACACCAACATCCTGAGGCGGTCTTTCCCCGCGTCAAGGCCGGATAGCTATAAGACCGTGTTAAACAGCAAAGTCTATTGCGCCGCTTCGTATCGTTCCAGTAGCCACGTAATCGCCCATGCACACTTGAGAAAGAGGAGGCGAACGAAGATTAAGGCTCCGCTCGTTACACAAGAGACGAGATGCAGACTTAAGCATACGTTCGTGAGGGCGTATATCGGTGTATATGCAAGCTGAGAAGTTGTGTGACGTGTCGTTGTTTTTATGCTGACGGGGAAGGATTACGGATCAGTCGAACAAGCGTGAAGAAGCCCTTAAGTGAGGCGCAAATTGTGAAGGATAAGAGACCGGTGGCGAGTGGCCAGTCGGGGGAGTTGCTGTACTATAAATTTCAACTCGGCTGTATAACATCGTGTGGTCATACGAGCTACTAGGACGCGAGGAGCGTACTGCTCTGCGAACGAAGGAGACAAAGAGAGGGTGCTGCATGTATAGATAGGTGTTGAAGTCCTGGGTCCGGGAGGCCATCGGATCTGGGTCTCATGCGTTTGGTCCATGACATTTTTCAGACATCGGGTTGAAGTCAGGATAGGTCGCATTCTCAAATTCTCAGGAGTGGCAGAGGCCTATCGGCGCCTCGTCACTGTTGCATACAGTAGTTTCGACATGTTTTCTTTTCTTTTACTTGCCTGCACTCTTAATAAGCGCCTCAAGACTCGGTCAAGGCGGAAGGGTGACTCGCCATCAACAGAGCTGAGGGCGTCGATATCCACGTGTGGGGGATTGCCTACGTTTTTTGGCACACCAAGCCGACTAAGCTCTCCTGCACTCGCGACGACTTGGCTTATCGGCGCGGCGCTTCACCCCAGACCAGCCAGATGTTTTTGCACTAGATACGGCTTTGGTCCCTAGTTACCATTGTATATTCTTGGTTTAGGAAGATACGAGGCGACTTAAACGGCGCCTGATGTCGATTGCGGAGGAAGGGGTTCCGAGCTGTTTGCCTTTTAGTGTCGGTCTGCATCTGACAGCTTGAAGAGGATTGGTTCGTCATATCACTGAATGGTTCAGCCACGATTACAGGGTGGCGCTAAGATGTGTTTGTTGAATCGACGACGATTCTGATGGACATGATGAAGACGTTGGAAGTTACCGTCTGAGTGTCGAACGGATGACACAGCTTGAGCTAAACAGTGTGTCGGATCATTATTTGGCCGAAGCCCCTACTTGAAGCTAAATGGAACGTCTCCACTTCTTCGCTCTAGATCTCGATTTTTCACACCTTGAATCCCCAGCGGTGGCCCAGAGAAGATAGGTACTAACTCCAAATACGCCAAACCGTCTTAGTTCTCTGTCATACTCGCTAGCGCCACCCCTGTTGCACGACAGTCCTGCCGTATATAAACCCTCGTAAAAACATGAACTGTTCAGAGATACACGTTCTCTCTCTATATCGCTTGTCATACCCTGCCTCCGCCTTCACCATGCACTTCAACGTTCTGCTCACCCTTGCTGTAACCGTCTTCGGCGCTGTGTCAGCATCACCCGTTCCTGCTCGTTTGGCGCATGGACTTGCTCTTAAGCCGCCCACTATGAGGGCTAGAGCGGCAGGTAGAATTTACCGTGCACGTCCAACGGTAGACACGGTAGCCGTGCACTGCCACACGTCCTACACGCCAGGGTCCCCACAGCTTAGTACCAAAACTCACTCAACTTGACCTTTCTCCAAGATGTTTTGCCATGTACAACACAGAATCAGTGATTAATACTAAGTGTATGTGACTGTCTGAACCGTAAGCATGCAATTTGAGCCAAGAAACACTCAACGCGATAGCTGGTCGAGGGCCGTGTACACGTCCGACACGGTAGTAAACACGGTAACACTGCCACCCTTTACACGTCCACGGTAGTCCACACGGTAGACACGGCCACGAACACACTGCCACACTGCCACACGTCCAAACGACACTTCCAGCACGGCCACGCCCAGGGACGCTACACGGTCGACACGGTAGCGTTACTTTGGCGTGACGATAGAGTGACACGGCCATCTGAATCCCATCTGCCGCTGGTCGTGGGGGTACCGGCCACGACAATCAGATCTCCGTGATAGTTAAAACTCGAAATCTGACGCGCACGGAGACGTGAGCGACGCTCTCACTGTGGCCGCCGTCATGACAGCCTCGCTTGTATTGAAGTCCTCAGCCTGCCGTGTTGAGCATCCGTCCGTACTTCGCATTGCAGGGCGATGTCTATCTTGTTGCGATTGGATTCATGAGAAGGCTCGATTTATTAGAACATACACACTTTGAGACTCAGATATAGAGTAGACAAAGATTGACTTAATGACACATCGAGTCTCCCCCAACTACACGCTCTGCAAGAACATCGTGATTGTTCCTCTCAGCAGGGTATGGATGTTGGTGGAACATGTTCTCCTGGGTATCCAGAATGCCTTGTAGTTGAGATTGGAAATCCGCGGCGTCGACAGTCGAAATCGGCGTGCTACGGGAAGCAGACGGCGGAATGGAGAGTACGGATGCGTATGCGAGTCGAGATACGACGACTTTGCACATGATCTGGTCGAGCTTATCGATTGTATCATAGCGGTGCCGGAACTTGAATGTCGAGCTCTATAGAAATAGGCAAGGTTACGAACAGATAAGCATTGAGTAAAAGAAGTGTGAAAACAATGATTCTGACGCTTCTACATCCCGGGAAGGACCATACTTATTCGAAAACATGGGTGCACCCATGAATCATGGCTCCTGAAGAATGCCAATCTAACCTTCAGAAATGCGAAACAAGCATTTAGGAGAATAGAATCGTACAGGGCTTGTTTCCTGATGAAGTTTCGCCACGGTCGAGGTAGGTAGGGACTACGATGCGTTGATGTCGCTGGAGATAAAGAAGAGGAGAACCTAGCGCGGGAGACGAGGATGATGTAGCGGATGCACCATGAGGCCAAGACTGAGTAATCTGTCTGCCCCCGTCAACAAAGTCGTAAGCAGGAGAGAAATGTAAAGTATAAAGACAAACCACTTTACCAAGTACAGACTCTGAGTGAGTAGCTTCCCCGCCGGGTGGTGAACGTCGTAGCACCCAGACTTGTTATCATTGAGTAGTCGTCTAATGTTGTCCCAGTCGGAGACGTTAGAGCGCCGCTGAACACACTTATCGTTCCTCAACAAAGCTGGCACTGCCTTTTCAGCGCTGTGCGGGAGGTGTAGCGGGAGACGGACGAAAAATGGATGATGATACGTACTATGGGCGATCAAGAGAATGGCCGAAGTCGATTACCGTGGATCTTGGTGGGCAAAGGACTTGTGGTTATCACGGAGATCGCGGCGATTCAATACACTTTGATTTTGGTGTTTCTGCAGACTGCAGGCTGTCATCAGCCGAAAGCAACACCTCCGTATCTCAGTCGTATGTCAAGTGGCAAAGAAGAGCGAAATTCGGAAGTAGATGTCGGTTGTCACTCAAAGTCGCTGCAAGGAAGCTGCTAACCCCGCCAATCGAAAACCGACAGAGAAATAGGATACCACCACATATGAAGAACTGTCTATGTTCCAAAAGTGAGAGCATCACCAGACTGGCGGGGAAGAGCGCGCCGTAAGAAACGTGTTGTAGGCGCGAGAAAGATTTGGAGGAAGTTGCGAAGACCAGTTGTAGACAGATCGCAAACAGATTTCAAAGGAGCGGCCCCACAAGTTACAGGAAGATTAGTTCATTGAACAAGATCTGGACACAAACATAGAGGGAAGTACGAATTAGGTGGTGACGGTTGACTTCAAGACGTGTCGGACGCCTTAACGCCGTACTTACCTATGCACCGGCAGTGGTTCTTGCCGAAACCTTAGTTCGGCTCGCTCCGTTTGGACTACGTGCCACTTTGAACTGTATTTCTACTACGATATTCCTCCTCAAGGCTACACCGTTACCGCTCTGCGTCACAGTGTTACTCCTTGATGGTCACGATGCTAGGACAATCCCGACACGTCCACACAGCCACTGGCTGTCCCTTCCACACGGCCAACACGGCCCTGTACACGGCCTACACGTCCACGGCCACACGGCCACACGTCCGCCTACACGGTAAATTATCTGTGCCCGGGCTAGAGAGTTCGCTATCTTACTACTACATACTCGTGAGACTAACGACTCTTTTAGGGCCCCCGGCGGGTCTGGATCATGTCAATGTCCCGAGATCAATCCCATAGGGCCAGCGAGTCCCTAGATCATAATTAGCGAGTAGAGGTTTGTTTGTTGAATCGGCATTTGAACAAAGTTATGATGGTTTTGCGGATCATGATATTCATCCACCACGGGCTTACATTTCTCATTGTTCAGTGTACGTATGCCAGGATTCCTATTCTATGGGTGCTAGACGATGTAGAGAATGTACTTCATGCACGGATAATGTTGGAGAGGGTTACGTGGAGCATAAGCGCATCGATAGCGCTCGCGTCTTCCAGGTGAACCTGGGTTTTGCAGCGCACCACGTGTTCTCGACCCTTCCGTGTGTATAGGATGACAATGTCGGATAGCTGCAAGAACGTTTAAACGCCTCGATCTAGTCCGCCGCTTCGTCTAGCTTCTGTAGCGATATACTGGCACATGAACCTGAGAAAGAGGAGGCGAAGGAAGATCTAGGCTCCGCTCATTACGCAGGAGATAAATACACGCTTAAGCACACATTCTCGAGTCCCCATATCGGCGGGAGTTAAAAAGATTCCGGATTCATCAATCGACGCACCTTTGTCTGTATCCTGCTAGAAGCTATTATTTCGAAAGGAAATGGGTGGTATTTCTGAGGTATCCAACGAGAGCAGAACGGCAAGCCTGACGCCGAGAAAGTAACCCACGGCGGAGAGCTGGACCCAACGCGCCCAAGAATAGATTCTAGAAGAGAGACACTCTTTGTTCGAGATCTGCGCTTTGGAGTTCCTGGAGGGCAGCGCGTCGCGTAAACGAGAGTACAAGCATCAACCAAGAATAGCGCCGGGCCGTCTATATCCGCGCACAGACCATGGTCCGTGCTGAGCATTCCTTCTTCGAGCTGTCACCTTCCCTTACCTACTAACCAACAACTACGAGTACGCAGAGACGAGGACGCTCATCCAGCATGGAAATCACCTGCTGCCCGCCTTCACCCTACGACTTTTGCTCTGATTGCCCAAGCATTGCGCGTAGCCATTGCATACGCTCCATCCATGGGCGGGTTTCGGAGGAATACTCGCGAAGGGGAAAACGCGGATAATTAACGGGGCAAGGCGGAGGGTAAATCTTTGACAGGTGCGAATGCCCTCCAGCGTTTGGGCTTTGGCTGACTGTCGTATCAGGCTTCGGTAACAAGCATACCAACGACGACGCGCAGACACCGGTGGAAGGCCTTCGCTACGATTCGCGTAATGTCCTTGCGGACATATATGCAGGGCTCAGACGACCGCACTCCCGTCATCCATAATCGCTCGGCGTGCTAGAGGCAAACCGTCATCTCGGATCACACCGCATCGTTGCCACAAACCAGCCATAGGGAAGCGTATCCAAAGGTCGAAGGTCGGAGACTGGGCGTGATATTTTAATGGTGCGACTCGTTGGTCGTATGTACTAGGCGCGCATTGCTAATTGGCTTTTCTCGTCCACAGACTTCGGCGACGAGCATACCACGACCAGCGTCCACTCCAAGTACCGTTGCTGGACGATCTTGCTCGCTCCACTGCTGCCTCCATCGCCGCTGACGCGTCTGGATTCCATCGGGAACATGGAGGGCCGCATCCCAACCGTGCAGAACCTTTCACATTCTGGGCCGTGTCCCCGCTGGGCGACACGACACCGCATGCTCGTCGGTGAACAATCTGTCACGGCATGATACGGCCGGAAGACCACCATTTGGACGAGATGTGTTCGATATCCTTACCTCCTTCCGGTCCATATGCGCGGCAAGATGTATTGTCTTGCTGCACGCGTAGGCGGTCTTAACGAATCGAAGAGTTCGCCATGGCCGGTGCCAACACGCTTCGAGAATTCGGAAAGGATGTGCTGGCTGCGTATCGTTACACGCATGACCGCTGTGGTGTTGGATGGACGACTCAAGCTCCTTTCCAGAGGAACCCGCTCACCTCATCTGTGGTAGAGGAGCATGATGCTCGTGGGTTACTATCGGTATCAAATCGGTATGTTCTTTTAGTGAGGACGTAGGGCTGCTGTTGATTATTCCTACAGGACAAGTTCTTTTCGGGATACTGCCCGGTATATCCGGCAGTTGGAACGATGCTCGAGACAGGTTCTCCTACACAATCAATAGAAGCAGACTCGTGGACCACAGGACGTAGATTGTGGACCTTTCTTCCTCGCCACCCGTCGGCCGTTGTTGTGGAACGCTTACATCACGCGCTTCCCTCGGCCTTGTGGTTGGGTTGAGATAGGCGCGTTCGTCGCGCTTAGACCGCCTGGACGGAGATAGACGGCGTACATTGGCCATACAGGCTCCGAGTCTTCGTGCACGTCGGTTTGAGGCACTTCTGTGTGCAAACTTTCCGCATCTGGCAGTCCTGGTGTTAAACACGACTACAGTACCGGTAGACGCATGTACCAGATGCCTGTACTACCTGTTGAGAATGCGATACGAATCTTGGTTCGATTTCCATGTGCGATTTTAAGCCGGAGCGAGCCTGAAGCGACAACTGGGAAAGCGGGGTATGTGCCAGTTTGATGGTGGTAGCGTGAGACTTTGCTTACCATGAGCCAGGCGAACAGCTGTATCCCCGTGCAGCGTGAATTAAGTTGTACCAGACAGTAGTAATCTGTGCGTCTCGTCACGCACTGGTCACGGGAGGATTCCAGATGCTGTCTCAGCGTGAGCTGAACTTTGTGTGGCGTAATTCGAGTATCATTCGATTTGTCGTCTCAAGGAATTCGGACATGTATTGCGTCTGCACTAGTGATCAGTTCTTTGTACTGAAAGAGCAAGTACGTGTGACCATCAGTGTCTTTCTTGGAATCATCATCACGTCCTCTGACTTCTGTTGTCGTCTGTCTTGCTTAAAGTATAGCCAATTCCTTCTTCAGCCTTTCCATTCTTTTGGTTGGCTTTCGTTCACAGTTTGTGTAAGTAATCGCCTTTATGAAATAGACCTCACACTCGCGCTGGTTCCATCCTCACAGACCATGTACGAATCCTATGGAGCGCCGTTCGGGCGGTTCGTCAAACAAGTCTTGTTCGAAATTTCCTCAGGGTTCTTGCTTGTTCTTGCGCATTCATAGACACTCGCAAATCTGCGCAACCTTTCCACGCGCCGCCAAGCACGGTAAGCCTGTCTGTTTCTGTAAAGAAAGAGGTCAGGCTCATCTTCGATTTCGGCAGGTCTATGCCACCTTGACCTCGTGAAGCTACGGCGTCTCTAGTCCTCTTTCTCCCGAGGGCGCCTCAAAGTTCACTGAGGATGTGGATGTAATAGCTCCCGCAATCGCTAACCTCTCAGCCGTCGTTGGCTTGAACTCATCCGTAGGTTTCAACGATAACCGTACAAAAGAAGACTTTTCATACGAGCGCGCCGTAACCGCTTCAAAATACTCGATGCGCAGTGATAGGTGCGCTTCCCATCTGTCCTATACCCAGTTCAGCAGAAGGGGTGATACGCGCTCGTCGGGTCCTGATGCAGAGCCCTTGGTCCTCTCTCCCGCCAATGCTACTGTACGTTGTCCAATTCTTGCTTTTTTATGCCGCTGACACTCCATCTATCAAGGCCTTTGCTGACCAGTGGTAGCAGTTCATCACTGCTGTTGAACCCGAAGACGTATTTGAAGGGGACAGACTTGGGTAACGAACGGAGTGCTACGATGGCGGAGGAAAAGCAGTTCCGTAGCCCGGATTGGATCTATTCCCGATGCGGCGCGACCAGGAGCATAGGAAGCGCTCTCGACTTGTCTGGCTCGTTCTCAAGGCCAGTATGTGACTCTGGCTCTTCTAGGATCTGGATGAAAATACTATGACATGATGGGGTATTCGGGTGATGGCTTGGTCTGATGATGAGTACCCATGGACAAAGGGCGCTGTTTGATCTGTAGTTTCTTGTATTCCTATGTCTTAATCCAACTATTTTGAACGAGCACAAGGACTTGAGCTCTACCAATCACTGCACCCGCCATGCCGAAATGGCCGGTGCTAGTAGTACCCGAGTATGTAATCGCTTTGTTTTCTTTTGTCTCTGACCGTCAGGCGTTGAAAGCGCAACGTGAGTCCCACTTCAAACAGTAGATCCTGCAGGATCTCCGCTTACACATCAGCAGTAATGTCGTTAATTGGGATCTCTACTGCTGCCTTTTTGGATTTGGCGCATCGTGCACCGCGGAATTGGATCGCATGGCGTCAATTCTCCGATATTCTACTGAGAGTGAGCCGTTCCACGGCGTCCTGGGTGGAATCTACACCATCAGACAATCCCGATGATCCAGTGAACACTGCTGTGACAGTGTTTCGCGCCATAACCATATTCGCGTCGGCGGGGTTTCCGGAAGATTTTCCCCCGAAGGCGGGTCCCTCCTCTCCCGACAAGGTTGCTTTGATCCTCCATGTAAGGCCATACATTGTCACTTGGACCACCCGTTTTATCAACCACATCATCCCCAGCCGCGAGGCTGACGATATTTCTGATACCTTGGCCAAGCTCGTTTGCACTTTGGCGTGCGAGCAATTTGCTACCATGCAGGGCCATGAACTCGTGGCGTTCCATGCACCGAAGGAGCTACAAAGCGCGGGAAGGACATACTTTTTCACTTGCGTCTTGATGCCATTACTGTTCCCTGCGTCTTCTTTGCTACCCATTCCACGCCAGGATGCTCTTGAACAGTGTTGCGTGGCGATTGGTTATATTATTGGTTTGGAGTCCAGCCTCGACTCTCTTCCTCCATATGCCCGAGAACTTCATGACGCCCTTCTATCGGAATCGGAGAGATTTACCTCTCTATTCTTATCGTCTACCATCGGTGTCATTAGCCGCATCAAAACCAAAAGGCTGACCGAGGACGAGTTCACGGATCACGCTTTGCTCATCGGAACGTCGTATCGCGGTATATACACGTTTCTCCCGGACGAGCGCGCCACCATCCCCCTCCTCCGGAACGGGTTCGTACGCTGGACATGCGAGATGATGTCCACGACATCACGCACCAGTTTATACCGGAGGATTGTCAAGTCTCCAGATCCGCATCCGCTCGATGGTACCAGACGCGATCTCTTCGTCTTGGGAGACGACTGCCTCTTTATTGGCTCCAAGCATCTGTGTCGATTGATTACAATCTACGGGACGCCGATTGTTCAACAGGCATATGACCACGGTGCGTTGTTGAGTGCAGCTCGAATTCAGTACCTCTGCTGTCAGTACTCAGCTATCGCGGGGAGAGAGACATGTTTGGACTCTCTTCGCAGCCTTGGCATTTTCCTGGAGTGTATGGCTCCATACCTGGTTTACTACTCAGTCTTCAAGTCTGCCATGCGTTCGAGACGACGAATGAAGTCGTTGCTTACGCCAGAGGCATTGCAAGCTCCGGAGTTGGGCGTCTACGACAAGCAACTCGGAGACCTAGCGAGGATTTCTGAGTTATACGAGCGAAACCGGCCCACTATCTGTGATTCCTGTCAAGTACGTACTTGCCTTCTTCCACGTCGACTTTTGTACTAACCTCCATTCCCAGTGTCCGAACTTAGACGCAAGACCCGGATACCCACTGCGTGCCTGCTCCGGCTGCCACATCAAATTCTATTGCTCGCAGGTCTGCCAAGCGTCAGACTGGCATCATCGTCATCGCGAAAAATGCCGTACTTACCACGAACAGCTTGAAGGTAGGCTTCCGAAACTCGTGGTTATACACACACTGACCGTTTATAGCTAATACATGCCAAGTCATCAGCTCGCGCGATGTGTTGTTCGTAAACTACATTCTGCACGATATCATGCGTGCCCACAGGCTTCAGGATCGCAATCTCGTACGCCACGTCGACCTCACGATCTGTCCACCGACCACTATATTGCGCCCACTTGATTCGAAGGATACAGTGATGAAAGACGTACTTGTCCGCGATAGCTTTGATGGGTCAGAGCGTGTCCCTTTGGTGTTTCAGCTGCCGATGGGCGCGAGGCGAATTAGGAGGGTAGGAACTTGGGATTACTCCGCGTTGATGATGGGAGTGGAGAGCCTGATGTACGATCCCAAAAACTCCTCTGTGTGAGTTGTTTACGTTGATTGAATTACATTGGCTCTCCGATACCGCATCTTCATCTCCTTTCAATTTGTGGGGACCAGACAGTGACTCGTGGCAAGCCGAGGTCCGAGCCCGACCCACAACAGTTATTTGGATCCCACATGGTAAAGTCAATTGAAAGCAATCCCCGGAAGTCGTCAACAAAGACAATAGAAATGGAGAAGATCACGTGGGCGCGCGAAATAGAGCTTTCCTGGGCTACTCTGAAGAGCCTCATCTACCTCGCTCGGTCATCCATCTTGGCTACGATTGCCTGGGAAGCTCAACCGCCGGCATCGACGCCATCATCGATCTTTCAAGGACTGACACCAAAGGCTCTCATCTACCCTGAATCTCTGCGAGCTCATTATTTTCGAATGGGAAACTGCCAAGCCTAGCGCAGTGAAGAGATTATTTGAGCTCCTGGTTATTCCAAAGCTTGGGGCCTTATTCCTCAGCTTTCTTCCCGCGACAGACAACCGTCTCATGCATTTTCCGGCGTTTGGTTCTCCCACGCACGCACTCTCCAAGCTCTGCATTCAATCCGCCATGTCTGCGCACACGGACAATACGGAGAAGCTGCTGCAGTTTCTCGCCCTCACCCCGCGTGTTGTCACTTTCCAGCTCATGGATCGGGCGCTGAACAAGAAATTTGTGGCGGGTATGATGGAGTTGACATCGGATCAAACGTTTTCGATTCTCCCGCGCCTACGGACCGTCAATATTCAAGGCTGTTTGCGCCACGATGATTTGCCGTACTCGGATATCTGGGACATGCTTGAACTGCGGTGTCCTGCGGCGGCATCGTATGATCAACAGATCAGCGGTGGCGCAGACGTAATCGCATAGAGGTGTCGAGTCGAAACGCTTGGTGTACCGCGATGGGTTTATCACAGGGATGACGAGCGTTGCCGAACAATACGTGCGTCCGTGAAGGTTATTTGTGGGGTCGAAAAGAAGGATATCGATGATAGTATCGACGTTTACTATGAGGGGTACTACGACGAGTAGATCTTGGAGCCATTATGCGTCCTCTTTAATGAACCTCAACGATTCTCCGTGAACATTTTCAGTACAGCTTGAAGCAGAGCTTTCAGCCGACTTCGAATAGTCCAATGATAATGAGCTACGGCCTGACAAGGTGAATATCCTCGACCTGCCAAATATCTATGTAGTACGTTTCCAGGAGCAAGACACATCAAATCAGAGGGGAAAGGAGTCTCCTAGGGCGTAAATCCACGTCCGGCTTGAGTACAAATCTCTGGGCTCTCCGTTAATCCTGATGTTGGATAGGGAAACACGAGTAGTTACTCTTGCACTGTGTGTTAGAGTTGTCAAAATGTAGGTAAAGTAGACTTAAATAACTAGATCCGTTAACTTCAGGAGCAAGACACGACCAATCACTGAGAGGATCTCTAACCGACTTGTCCCTCCGTATCAAACGATTGAAAGGATGTACCAGTACAAAACGCTGGTCCTTCGCGACAGCTGTCGCCTTCCGGTCCCTCGGGGGCCAGAAGGCTGCGACCTAGTTGAGTCGCATGAGTTACCCGGTAGGTAGATCTGTGGACATTTTGTCATCACAGGTGTCAGGCAGAGCTCAACAGAGAAATATCCCTCACAAAGCTGCGTCGTCCAGGAACGATTGAATTCAAATACGCTTTGTCGGGGAAGACGATCAGGGACATGCGCAAGTACACGCAAGAAAAGACAAATGCCGATGTTCTCATCACCATCTTGCAAAACGACTCAGTTTTAAGCACCACATGACGGCAGCTCGATGACTACAGAAGGTGATGTCGATGGATCACGTCGACCTGTCAAACTACGCCTGAAATAATTCGAGAGTGAGGAAACATCATCATACTATACAAATAATCCACTGACCTTCGCGTCAAGATTACCAGATGATCATCCGGGTGCAGGCCAATTAAACGGAAGCCCCCAGTCAGGCCCCACATGGGCTCCAGTCGTCAAATTCCAAGGTCACCATCCAGTGGTGAGAAGGCGCCATAGCAGAACCAGCAGAGCGTCTCGAGGTTACGGTGCTCAGGTCAGCAACGCGAATGATAATCTAGAAGAGCGGAACAGAGACAGCTATCCGCTTTCAAGACAATGAACCGCCGCGGGTGACTGCTGCCTGGTGTATACGCAAAGAAACTCGAAGACTCAAGAAGACTCAAAAAGATCAACTTCGACTCGTCTTGTCCTACGCTGTATTGCGGTTCCGCGAATTACACATCGACCAGGTTACCGGCGGTTCGACCATCTGACATCCACACGCCCCATGAAACGGAAGCGTTTACCTTGGATTCCGAATGGCGTGATGGTGCAAAGTGAAAAAGTAAACATGACGTCAGCTTGTTGATCCCAGATTGTACGCGCCACGACCTGTCTAAATACGGTACACATCTCTCGTCGGTCTCGGATCATGCGCATGTCCTCTCTTCCGCATTCGTTCACATGCATTCATTGTCAAGCATGAAGCGGGGCGGTGTAAACCGGGAGACTGGATTCCTGGTGGGTTGGTGAGGAAAAACCTAAAGCTTGCCCCTGCAAAATGAAATCTTATCTTTACTTACCGGCCTCCATAGCCAGTGTCCGTCTTTCTATTACCTGTTGCGCGAAATCGTAGGCAGTGCAGTTTTTGAATTCAGAGTGTAACCAGATTCATGACTGCTGCGCTCCATCTCCAGCAGGACACGGAGTGACGGTTCGAGTTCGCCTTGCATGTTCGGTGTTCAGTCTTTTACCGACTCAGACACCGCCTTCGAACTCCCACTACGTACATGCCCTCGGTTTGGCTTGGTTTCTCTTGGGGCGACAATCTTCGATGCATTAGCACACTGCAACTCGACTGCGGTGACGGAAACTGTCAAATCACACGGCACACGATCTAAACTCAACGCCGGGTCTACACGCTTTCTCTTGTTGTCAATCAAGACAGCCTTGTCCTCCATTCCAAAAAAACGGAATCCTTGTAACTGATCTTCAGCTCAATGAAAGGCATCAATAAAAAATCCTCCATGTCAAAGTCCGAAGCTCATCGGAGAGCGCTCGCTCCGACTCGGTGATGGATAGTAGCTGAACGATTTTCCAAGACAAGCTGAAAACATACAAGCGTACACTGTACCGTCCCAAGCGAATTACACGCCACCGGCGCCTACCTACCCCGACCAAGCCAGCCTAAGCGCCTTTCGATTCAGACCCCACAGCACGGCATTTCATATGGGCGGAGGAAGAGGGTGACCCAACTTCAAAGATCTGTCGGCGATGTTGGCGTATCATTCTGTCCGCTTGCACTTTTTTCTCCAACTGAACTGCTTGCTCTGGGAGGTTCTAGTCTGCCCATGCCCGAGTAGACCACACTAGAGCTATGGAATGCGGAATTAGATACGAAGCGTATCGGGGCTGGCGTGTACGTTGGATCCATATACGCAGTCGAAGCATCCCATAATGATCCGTACGAACGAACCAGCACCAACGTAAGGATAGGCGTAACAGTCTAATCATGAAGTCAGTTACACAGCATGTACATCGAAAGGGCATATGCACCGATAAATGCCACGCGACGTTATTGAATACTATGGCTAGAATATATTGTGCGCCATACGAGTCGGAAGTTAGGGACATGACCAGCAAAAGTGTAATCTAGATTGATAGTTAGACTCTCGTCGAGGATCGCGATGGAGGCCAATAAGTCAGAACTTACGTTGACCGAAAAGTAAACGAACCCGGACTCCGAAAGGAGTCTAATAATCTTCTCGAAAGTCGAGGCCTCTGTCCGTGCGAGGAGCTCTCGCATGCTGGAGCGGTGGCACCTGTACAACGATAAGCATTGTGCGTGTCTAAGAACATGCTAGCACACACCATCCAATATACCAGATAATACACGTTGACATGAGATGAGTTGTCAGCGACAGAGACCAGTTGATCATAGCCTGTTTGCGACATTCATCATCGAGGAAGATGTTCTCGCTCAAATTCAATTTGGCGATGCATCTAAGCGGAAGCGCCATTGTTCCTTGAGAATGCTCAGACTGAGCAGTCAAATGTGTCCTATCAGCTCACCTAGATATGCTAGAAATGTCGTTACCGGCAACACGAGAAGTCGCCGAGTGACCACATTCGACGTGGACAGATCCCATGCCCGCCACATCACGAGGGAATCGCCCAAGAGCATCTTCTCACCGCGTTCAAGCATTAGTTCATGCAACAGAAAGTCGAGCACCACGCACAATGATAAGCCAGCTCATGTATTGCACCACAGAAAGTAGCACATGCTGTGTCTCTCGCAGCATCACAGATTTCTCCGCTGGCGTAATCTTTCCCTCATCTCCAATTGCTTGTAGAAGGATTCCACGTGTGTGGTAGAAGAATCAGAACACATCCAACGCAAACGAGAAAGTGCTTAGCAGGAACATGAGGACCAGCGCGCAGATTTGGACAATATGCGGTTTTCTAAACAGAGGAGATTAAGTTAATCGGTACGAACGATAAGAACTCGAGGCATACCGACGGAACTTGACATGTACAGCCATCAGCAAGATCAACGATGACAAGGACAGCGCTGTAGCTATCGATCTAGACGTATCGCGGGAAATTGGAAGGGAAAGTAACGCACTCCATGTAATGCTTTCCGCAAGGAGAGGAATACCAGCCTTCATAATAAATTCCCCCACCCGCCGTAGGTACGCGGATGTGCTAATAGTATCGGCCATGGCCATGGTGGTAGCAACGAAAGATGAGCGTCATTCGGAACCACACCGCCATTCTGCTCACTTCATCAGGGATCAGCCGATGCCATCGAAAGGGCCCGGTATCAGCGCTATAACGGCTCCGTAGGAACACATGAGAATATAGAAGCTCTGAGATCGTTGATTTACTGTATAGACGCAATTGGAGGATGAGCAGGTTTAACACGCAGGAGAAAGGTTGTCGCGTCGTTGGACCAGAGGCAACACGCGTCAAGAAGCAGCAGCGTAACGCTCTCGCTTCCGAACGCCAATAATCTATGTCGGAAGACAAACAATCGGCATAGCTTTGGCTTGAGCTGGGTCCCGGGAGGAATGAGCTGCAGGAACAAGAGTCGTCCAATATTCGTCTAGACATGGAAATAAACAGATATGAAGAAAATAATGACGTTCGAATGTCCTAGGAAGGTTTTTAGCAGTCGACGGCGAGACCACAAAGCAGGTAATCGAGAGAAGGAGACAGATTCGGGAATTAGTCGTCATTACAGACCTGCGCGGCGACTAGGGCAAAGACTCAGAGCACCAAGTGAGCGATGGCGACAAAGGAGAGTTAGGGGTTGAGTCCTGGAAAGGATGATCGGCCGGCGGCTCGAAGAGCCGACGGCGTGGTCTTTCTCTTTGCCCCTTGCTTTTCTCCACGTCTTCAATCTCACCAGTACTTAACTAACGGTCGAATACGACTGGATATATCCCTCCACGAGTCTATGCACCTGATTTCGACTAGTCCCGGGACAACTCTGATACATTCATGGCACATTCAAACGTGATCCTACTTCTCTTTGATCTTGCTGTTCGTAGAGGTCTCTAGAGTCCCTGCCCATGGCCGACAGTCTCGCTTTCAGACTTCTGTAATGCAACCTGCTTCACGGGCACACTTGTTCGACGTCATTCTCAGGCGGGTATGCAACCATCCTTCTATGGAACGCATACACATAGTTGGAGTGGATCTTGTGGGTGCTACTCACGAACGGCTCCATCGTGGTTCAGGAATGCCATCTGCGGCGACCCTCAGTCCTCGCTCATCTGTCTCTCTGACGTAGCCGATTGTTGGATGTCTGTACTTCTCAGGATTCAACCAACGGAGTAACTTTGGCGACGAGGATGTAGATTACGAGCCTTTGAGCGACGTACGCCCACTCTGGAGATAGGACGACAACATCCCCGCTACGGCCGTGAATGCGGTTGGGCTCATGTAGATATGTCCGTGCTGGAGCATAGACAAGCGACGTACACGTCTGTATAACTCGGAAACGTCGAACGTACCACGTACCACGCCATGCTAGGATCTCCTTATGTGAGCTGGCATTACTCCTTATCTATACCAGGATATGCTCCTTCGCCAGAGACCTACCATGCCGCGAAGTTGGACGCCACGGTGCGCCTCCGTTCCTCGTCATTTCAGTGTGTATAGGCTGAATGGGTATCGAGCTGTATCGAGATGCGTCCTCGCTCCGTCGTCCGATGGTTGGACATAGATCATACATACTCTCGGACTCGGATATTGTTGGAGTGGCGTGTTACTTAAGTATCTCGTTCGTTCGGCGGTCGTACGTCCATCCTGTATCCCCCATAGGATCTGATCGAGTAGTGGTACTTGAGACATGAATGTACCTTCAGGAGGATGCCAAGCCAGCTTGATCCTGCTATGCCAGTTTGTTTGGGTGAGATCGCATCCACAGTATTAAATCAAGGATGGATCGAGTTCGCGGAGGTATGTTTATTTCCGTAAAACGAGCTTTGACGAGAACGTCGTCTCAAGAGATAGCGAACTCGGATGGAATAGCTCGCCGGCGCATATTGATAGCTCGGGAAGTAGATTTGTTATCATCCTCTACGCACAGAACACGCCGTTGGATCAGGATGAACTTGAGCATTGTTCTGGTGGGCCGTGGCAATTTGTCCCAGTCGGCCTCCAGCGAGTCGAGGACGTTGACATTTACCCCGTCGAACCACCCTGAGTGAAAAGAGGCATCTGCACTTTATCGACACCACGAGCAGCTCCAGTTTTCATGCAGAATTGAGGGTTGGCATCTCGTCGAAAGTACGGCGGACTTCTAGAACATGACACGCCACATCAACAAGACGGCGGAACCAAGTCATATCGGACTCCACTACTCGAGAATTAAATGCTACTAGCGTAGAATCATTCAGTATCACGACGGGTTTCTGAAGTTTGGTGGAACGGTCGATACCTATGGACTCTTTGGAATACGAACGATCACAGTGGATGCAATCGTTGAACGGCGATCAAGTACTTAAGCTTCTGATATCGGCCTCCCTTCCTCATGGTATACGAGTTTTGCTCCTCGCGACGGTCTTACGCTGTACGAAAACACTTTAGGAAAATCAGAAACGTATGTACAAAGCGACCATCATATTGTTATTACTTACGTGGTACTTGTAAAAGGGTACTGGTATAACAATATCAATGGTTAGAATACAACAGCGTTCGTGAACATAGAGAAAAAGTAACTGGGAAGCCTCGACGTTACGCAAGGAAAAGGAAATTCAAGGCCACTGGCGATCGGACAACAGGTTCATGGGGTTGGTGACGAACGCAAAATGCTGCTGCTGTTGGTGCTGCTCCCACATCCCACGAGGCGGTGGCATTCCATATGTCATTTGCCCCAGGGGCGGTAAAGAAGGATACAGCCCGCCCATATCGTGTCCATTCTGCGACTGGGTACGCGGCGGAGTGGGAGGAATCTCCGTGCGCGCGGACGACACCGCCATGGTCGTCTTGGTAAACATGTCCTCGCCGGTGCTGTAAGGCTGCGGCTGAGCAAATTTGAGGGCAGCGATGAGGTTCGAGGACGTCGGAGGGGGATGGGGAGAATTTGTGGGTGGATTGATAAGGCCAGGTAACGATTCAGCCTGTTCGGTGGGGCGTCGTGTATGCGTATGAACTTTGAGATGCTGCAGGAGATTGTCGTGTCGGTTGAAGAATTTGCCGCAGCCGGGCTGTTCACATTTAAAAGCTAAAGACAAGTAAATCGGACGAACAAAAGTTGTACGAATCATAGACTCACGTTTATCGTGCGTATGAATAGAGCGAATATGGCGCTTGAGATGCTCGCCTCGGTGGAAACATTTGCCGCAATCCTGGACAGTGCACATATAGGTGCGCTTCTCCTTCTCGAGTTCCTGCTGCACGCCAGGCTGCGCGGTGGGAACCCGCCTACCGCGGCTTTTCTTGGTGAGATTGGGAACGGGTACGGGGAGGTTGGCACGCGACCGAGGACCGCGACGCTCTGACTGGTAGTGTACAATTTCGGGACCGTTATTGTTGGCGGGGAAGGTAAGCTGACCAGTGGGAAGCAAGTTATTCTCGGGGGGTGGTAGGGAGGGCAAACTCGACGTGGATGGTTGATTTTCAGGATGAATATGGGTAGGATCGTTGTTGTCGGTGGGGGCTTGGGCTTTTCCTGATCGTCGCCGCTGGACACGCGGTTTTTTGGGGGGTGGCGGCGATTGGTCGTCATCATCATCCGCAGCGTCGTCAAGCACACGTCGCTTGGCTGGCGGGCCCGTCTGGGAGCGCGTTACACGTCTCGACGTCGACGCTACATCTGTTGTGGACGATGATGGATTGGGCGGTACATGCTACACATTCTGGTTAGCTGCATCCCGCGCCACTGCAGGCTGACGTACCGGCTGCTGCGCGAGCAGTACGGGGTCCACGTTGGAGTCGTCTACCGTCGTCGTCGCCACCTCCATCGATACTGGGACACTACCCCCCAAAGACAGGGGCTTTGGCGTCGAAGGCGCTACAAAGGCGTTCGTCATCGTTGACGACAGCGACAAAAAAACAAAGAAAATGCTCACTAAAAGGCTCAACAAAATCAAGCTATCGCTGGGCGTCGGGCGTGAAGAGAACGGACGAGTCAAAGGCCAAGCAGCAGAAAGCCCCTGAACGAGGGAGGTTGACCTTGATTTGGCGGATCTTTTTTTCGCAAACGACCACGTGGTATTCGGCTTTTGCCTTTCAACTACAAACATGCATCCCGCCATCCTTCTCTACGAGTCCCCAGTCCACCTAGAGCTCGGGACCGACACATTGGACCGCTCCCGCGAGCCTCTTCCGCGTGACCCACAAACATCCCGCTCTGATCAACGCCCCAAGGCAGCTGTTCTCCAAACTATATGATTTCGCTGCTTCCAATCTATAAACGACCTGTTTCAAGGGTTCTACCTCTGTTCTGGTTCCTCTTACTGCTGGATACACCGTACTCTTGGTCCTTTGGCTAGGCCAATTCTCTGGCGGGCGCTCTACTGCGAAGTGAACTGAGCAGCCTTTGTCCTGACGCGGTGATCGTCCAGGATGTACAATACAAACGTCCAAGTGTCGCCAAATTTTCACTTCCTTGTCTTCTTCATACAACTCGCTGTCTTCCTCTAATTCATTATGCTCGCAGCTTGCGTTTCCCGGAAGACGTCTTACAGGTACGACTTTCGCTTATCTACTTCTCGTGCATGGCTGACCAACGACTCCCTGGTCACTTGTAGCATCTTCTCTATCATCCAAAGTTAATCACCCGGTACTTATGATTCAGCGAATACATTTCGTTCTTCGGTGAGTACGGGTTAGAACCCCCGACTTGTATACCCATCCGTTTTGGGCCAATGTTCAACCCACGAATGTCTCCTTTACTGTGTATCGGAGCAGCTCTTCCGGTGCGTCCTCATGATACATATCTTTCCCCACTATCTATCGGTCTCGGCTCTACTCAAATCATCGCTGACTATCATACGGTAGCTACACGAACGGGTGTCTATCAAAACTTTGCCATGTCCCATGTTCCATTGCCCTCGGATCTTTGGGGACTCGGCCGAGACGGGAACCTTGCAAAATCTCCTCGAATAATTCCTCGCGTATCAATTCGGATCCTTCCGTGGCGGAGTCTTCACCACTGCAAAACTTGTCCTAGTCGCCGCTGTAGTATCCGATGAACGGACCTCTGAGGCTCTGTTTCCCTTTGTACAAAACCTCATCTCGGAACCCCATAGTAGGAAATCGCGGAATGTTGGTTTGCATCAGAAATTATATTATCTGCCGTGAGCACCCGCCAATTATCGTGCAGTCTCGACCGCCTCGCAAGAAGCACTACATGGCGGTGCAATACAGTCTACCCTACCACTTTCCCCCAACGTACTGACTCATCTTGTTCTCCTTGCTCACCTGCGCAGCACGCCATCATCTCCTGTGTCTAGGCTATACACGCCATCGCACTCGAATACGACGGCTCTTCTTTTCCGGTATTCTCAACGTCCATGTCCATCAGCAAGGCTGTTCATTTAACGTACTGAACCAGTTCGCCACACTCGTATGTTAGATCGCCCCTCGGCCCTTGCCCGAGTCATCTTCATTTCCCTACTGAACTTGCCCACGTATAGTCTTATTGTCTCTGTTCCAGACACTCCTTCTGTTAGTCGTCGCCTGTACATCATGGGATTTTCTGGGGCGAGGCACTCCATTGTGTGAAGAGGAACAAGCGTAGATAACCGGACTTTCTAAACAGGTTTCTGCGCGAGTCCTATTCACCTCCGTACGGAGAGTTCCCCGCTGAAGGATGACTACGATGCGTGCTCGTATTACGACACCCGCCGCGTCTTCTGACCTTCTTGAGAAACACACGTTCTCGCAATTCGCATGGGTTGTTTACTCATCGGGTTTATGCTCACCAAGCGCATGCAATGGCGCCAACGCTACGTAACTTTTCTTCTGACGGTCTTTCCTCATGTTCAAAACATCGTCTTTCTCAAGCACGAACTAGATACCAAACATAGCTCTGACCCCGAGTTCGCACGATGCCAAGCAGAGCTGGAGACTCGTAGCCTCGTGTAACCCACCTTACAGGCACCGTGCCGAGGCACCGAAGTAGTACTAGACGAGTAGCGCGACCGACGGCACAGAGAGCCTGGGAATCAGTAAATCAAAAAAGGTAAATCAACCGAAAATGCTTGGCATTCATCTCAACGCGTTGCAGACCTGAACTACGCGTCGCGGTCATCATCCAATGAGATGTCCTGAGATTACTTCCACAGAATGACCACGGCCTTACGGACTTGTGATGGAGCCTCAATTCAAATTTCATTGCGCAAACTCAGTGGCGTTACTGATGGTTAATACGACGTTCGGACCAGGGCGAGTCCGATGTCAATCTTCCACCCTCCCTGTACCAAAGATTCAATACACTCTAGCAAGGCACCAACACTGCGGATTTCTCGAACGCGCAGCCGGATAACCAAGATAAAGTTCTACGGCGACCTCTGCATACCGCATGTCTGGCTTTCCACAGAAAGACGAGAAATCCCATGTCCGCAAAAACGGGGGTCGGTGTCGAGGTCTATTGGGGTGCCTTGCGAGTCGGGCAGGAACGGGAAAGAGAGTTGTGGGGACCGTTTGCCTGGCGGGAAAGAGACTATAGACTCTACATCCACCGTCTTGGTCTTGGGCATCATCCGTACCAGTGGGATGCGATCGTACTGAATGGATGCACGACCCAGTACCACAACCGCGGGGCATGTACCATGATCGACGCTCGAGCACACAACGTAACTTTGCAATACGACGTGGGTCGTCGTACAGTACCTACCAAGCATTTTGTGCACCCGCGTGTGAGAATGGGAGAGACGAAATAGTTTAGCGGCTAGCCTTACTTGCACTGCACTAGGAGCTCCCAACGTTATCCGGTACAGGGTGGGGGCGGTGACACCTTCTGATACTCGCCTGGCCATGGGAGGAGGACAGCAAGGCAGACGATTGGCTAATCGATGAGATCACGACGTAGCTCCGGCCTTTTGATGAGAACGAAAAGTCTTTTCCAGGACGACTACCACTTACTCGCAAGGCACACGAAACGTCTAGCGAGCCTTTTGCATCCTGACCTATGTGCCTAGTCGTGCTTCTACACAAAGCGTACCATATCAGAAGTCGATTTTCGTCCACCCAAGACGCGAATCCCGCACCTCTGAGGAAAAAAATGCCTCTGATGATACTGATCATGGTCACCGTCATCATTCCTGTATCTACTGGGGTACGAACCGCCCACCCGTCGTCAACGCTCCCCCGCACCAAGGTCTGGTGACCAATTCCCACCCGAGGTGCGCCATATTTGCAACCGTTATGCTCCGGCGCCCACTGTTAGCCTCTCGCGAAACAAAGAGATTGACCAATACCGCGTGCAATAAGTCGAGAACATAGAAGTACTTCTTTAAAATTTTGCGGAATGACGAATTGATAGATGTTGACAAGGTGATGAAATGGTGGGTTTGTGCAGGGTGAGCCTGTTTAGGCAATGAACACTGATGCCGCACATGATCGGGTGTTCGAGGCTTGGGCCCGAAGGGAATGGAGAAGACGATGGTTCGCGGGTGAGAGGATATCGAAGACGACAATGGCAATGACCAGTTTGGTTTGAAAGTCCAGGGCCAGGTACTAGCAACCAGGCGATGACGAGGTCGCGTCAAGTCCAAAGGACTGGGTATGACGCACTGATAATGGGATTGTCGGCGGCGTTCCTCGAAATGATATCCGCCGTCTTACTCCAAGGCTCATACAGGAACAACCACGACCAATGCAAATCAAACAATCGATGGTTTGACGCGCGCAGTCAAAGACGATATTTTTGGCGCCACTACGTAAGCCTATACTTTGCCATAAATAACCGAGGATTGAGTAATGCGCTGAGGAATAGCGCGCCCGTCGGGGGTACGGAGGGACATGAAACAAAGGACTTTTACCTGGCGGGCTGTGATTGGTGATTGGCGTGATGGAGAAAGCCTCCTCTTCAAGATGGAGCCCAAGGAACGTCAGTTGATAACGATTGAACAATGTCTCATACCGGGTATCCAATGAACTAAATACCAAGGGCGTAGTGGCGTCACTTTGTGCTTTTTGACTGTTCGATTCTTTAGCGCCCGAAGAAAAGGTAAACGCCAAAAGCTAATCCACTTTGCTCGACCGATAGGAGAGGATTTTCTTATAGGAGCGCTCAGCTTGATTCCGGAGCTCCTAGGCGATAATTGAATGATCGAGGCGGGCTCGAAAGCAAGGCGCGGAAAGCTACTTGAAGACGATAAGCAGGGAACGGCGAGGTACGTTTCGTAATAACGCAGCATGAATGTGAACGGGGGGACGACGCGGGAGCAGAGCTTCAAAGGACGACAGAAAATAGACGAGTTTCAACACGTCGGAAGATTCCGTGGACTAGGATGGTCATGAGAGGTGGAATTCACTGCGGACCGAAGGTATGCGCCCTGAGTCGGAGAGGTGTTGAATGCGATTAACTTGTACTAGGCAGAAAGATCGCGCATTGCTATGCCAGTTCCCATGAAAGATCGATACTGTATTGAGCAAGGAAAAGTGGTCATATTGAGTACTGTAAGACACGTAGAAGAACTTCGACTCCAAGAAGTTCGATAGAACACGCTGCGCCACGAGATATGGGTTAGGTACATTAAAGTAGACGCAACCCGTGAAGATCGACGGGATGTGGCGGCCAGTTTGGATTGACAGTGGCAGGATGGCCTTGTTTGTTTGGTCTTGTGGCTGAAGCGGAGATCGACGGAAACTGGTCGCCGTGTGTGGGGAGAGCGCGTGCAGGCGTTAACGGCCGTGGGGTCGAAGCAAAATAGAAAGCTCGCATCGTATCATTGCGTGATTGAGAGAGTCGCGGATTACGATAGAGGTCGTGTAGGGAGGACAGGCACCGAGAAGAGAGCAATGATCATGGGAGAGATCGGAGATGAAATTCTCCAAATCTGGAGATCTGGGCCGAATTAGCTCGTGGGAAAGAGAAGCGTCTGCTTCGAGCCAGCTCAGACTCACCATCCTGCAGCTCGTGATTGGATGCAGACGACGTTCGACAGTCGAAGGATGCCAATCTTGGTAGAGATTTGCGAGGGCCGATATCTTGGGACCATATCTTTGGACGATACCTTTGTCTTTGACCGTCACCACAGCGCTCTTGGGACTGACGCGTCGTTTGTTGTTTTCGATCGCAACTTTTGTGAGTTGGAAATTACTGGAAATGTCTTCATTAATCCATGTTAATCGCCAGATTGCGCTCGATTTGATCCTGCATACGATTTTGGTCCTTTTCGAGATGTGATTATTTGCAAAAAAGATTGGAGATCTGATATTGAAATAGCAGCTAAACACGGAATCGTCGCGTCTTCGATTTATATTCTGGTCCAAGATGACACTTTGTGCTCTTACCCCCATGTCCTCTTCGCCAGTGTCCCCAACTTTCACAAACTTTTCCGCGCCGTCGCCGTACTCTTCTGCGTCGTCGACAGACGCCTTTGACGCCGTCAACAACGACGACCAGCGCGATCCCACAGGCATGGCCTCTGCATACCCTTACTCTGCCGCCTCCCAACCCATCTACTCCTCCAACGGCGAGCTCTATACCGAGCAGGACATGTATCCCGCCTATAACAACATGGTCTCCTGGTCGCCGCTGCAGAAGAAACAGCAGCTCGCTCAGCAGTACCACGCCCAACAACAGCAGCAGTCAGTGCCGCCGTCATACCCGCCGCAGCACCAGCAGTCGCAGTCGCCCGCGCTGCACTCGCCCGTACCACATAGCCACGCCCAGCAGCAGTCACACCACGTCATGGACATGGATCTCGACGAGTGGCATCGAGCGAATGGTACCGGTTATTCCCACACTTCTTCCCATCCCCTCGCCCTCGCCCAGGTACACCACGCTCAGCCCGCTTATCGGGTCAAAGCAGAGGACCTTCCACCTGTCTACACATCCGGCGCTCTCTACAATCGCCCTCTATTCGACATGCAGTCCGTACAGCACCAGCAGCAGCACTCGACACAGCAGTACAATCCCCATGTCCTCGGCTCGTATTATCAGCAGCAGCAACAGCAGCTACACGAGCGCTACATTCACCCTTCGGAGCTTTCCCCAGTCGAGCCACCTTTGTCCCCGTTACGCATGGAGTACAGTCATTCGACAAACTCTGTCCAGTCTGGCTGCGATCCCCGCTACGTTTCTGGCGATATCAGCGGTATGGGTAGTACTGGGGATGGTCGACGAGCAGACGAGAGCGGCGTTGACGCTGAGGAGAATGTGGATGCGGAGGGCGAGGAGGATTACGAAGAGCGTAGGGAGGACGATGATGCGTACGAGGACGACGAGTCTAATGACGATGAAGACGACGGCGACGGCGAGTACACTTTGCGCCGTGCTCGGGGTGGATCTGCAGGATCCAAGCGGACTACACGCACTCGAGAGCGATACAGCCCGTATGCTGACCCTTCGTCCGCTTACTCTCAGAACAACGCCCTTGGTATCACCACCCGTTCACGGCGCACCGTCTCCAACGCCACGGACTCTTCCTCCGCCTCCTCCTCAGCTGCATACCCACCACCGCCTCTCCAAGGTCGTCGTCGTTCTCGCCCTTCCATTTCTCTTCCCGTCCCGATACCAGTTCCCAACCTTACCAAAAAGTCGAGAGGTCGTCGCGTACCTACCATCAACTCGGTCGACAGTCGTCGTGTCACGGACGGCGACTATGGCACCGGCAAGGGTGCCAGGATTCATACTTGCAAGGTGCCCGGGTGCGGAAAGTGCTTTGCACGGGGCGAGCACTTGAAGCGTCATGTGCGGAGTATACACACGTACGAAAAGCGTGAGTTTCTGATTTCTTCGTCTTGATCATTTTACTGATAACCATTTACAGCGCACAAGTGCCCGTATCCAGGCTGTGGCAAAGACTTCTCGCGCCACGACAATCTCGGCCAGCACATGCGCGTACACAAGGACTATCGCGGTTGACTACGGACGGCTACAAACGACTTGGACCATACACACGGAACACCCATTACTTATTATTATCATATCATCATCATACCCTCTTTCTGTTCGCTTTCGCACATCTTTTTCCATGGCTATGGATCATGTATCATTCTATCACCACTACTTTGGTTGGGCTTTTGTTGTAGGTTTATCGCCTCTTCTTGTGTTGTTGTACTTTGTTATCACTCTCGCGCGTTACCCCCCATCCATCCGTAGAACCCAAAAGTTTCTCTTCCCATTCGTCGGTATAAATACTGTCCAGCATCCCCCAGACTGTAATACATACGTTACGGAGCAACAATAATGGTTAAATGAAATGGAAATGTCATGGGATTGGAAATGACTGTCAATTGTGGGGACCCTCGGAGATGCTGTCCGTGACACTGGCAGACGTGTGGTGTGCCTTTCGCGACTGTCTATCATCCTCTTCGTTTTGGTGAGCCCACGTTGTGCTGCGCGCTGGACCCGACAGCGGGGAACACGTCTCCGATGCCATCGACGTCGGCTTGAGGAAAATAGCTGCACCGCAGTGGCGCACCCCGATTTACCGAGAAGGTGTCCTCCGGATGCGGGGAGGCGTGCGGATAATGTTAATGGAGAAGGGATCAGGGCTACCAAGTCAAGTCCGTATTCTTGGGCGTGCGTCCTTTTCGCGGGGACCACCACACGCGTGCAGTGCTTTTGTCGTCGCCCTGCTCTCCATTCCTCTGGTCATTTGAAATGCCACAGGACGGGTGCTGTGGCGTCGGGAGGCGCTTAGCCTGGCTTGGTCGGGGTAGGTAAGCGCCGGTGTCAGGAAATTTGCTTAGGACGCCCAGTGTACAGACGTCGTATGTCGTGGAAAATCGTTCAGCCTACGTGCGCTCTCCGACCCGCTTCGGACTTGGTGACATTGATGATGAGTTAAGGTTTTTTTTGATGCGTTCCATTTAGGTGAAGATCAGTTACACTGATCAAGATTACGGATCTCGCGTTATTTTGGACGGAGGAGAGGACAAGGATGCCTTTATTGAGAACCAGCGCGTAGACAGACGAGGCGTGGCGTTAGATCGTGTATGTACCATTCATTCCACGTGTGAGTTGACAGTTTCCGTCAGGACAAACATGGATGGGTAAATGCATCGGAGATTGGAGAAACCAAGTCAAAACGGGGTGGTCGTAATGCACAATCAGGAATCATTCGGAGGCGGTGTCCGTGTCGGTAACAGACTGAACACCGAACATGCAAGTCGAACTGGAAGCGCCACTCCGTTTCCTACTACAAACGGTGCGCAGTAGTCACTGCATCTGTTTAAGTCGCTCTGTATTGAAAATCTCCTACAACTTCGGAGAGCAGGTAATAGAAAGACGGACACTGGCTATGGAGGCCGGTAAGTAAAAAAGATAAGATTTCATTTTGCAGGGCCGAGCTTTAGGTTTTTCATCGTGCTTCGCCAGAGGTCACCACCCTCCAGGAATCCAGTGTCCCGGTTTACACCGCCTGCTTCATGAATGCATGTGAACGAATGCGGAAGAAGGTAGAGGACATGCGCATGATCCGAGACCGACGAGATGTGAACCAGTGGCGCGTACAATCTGGGATCAACAAGCTGACGTCATGTTTACTTTTTCACTTTGAACCATCATCACGCCATTCGGAATCCAAGGTAAACAAACGGTTCCGTTCCATGGCGCGTGTGGGTGGTCTTAACCGCCGGTAATTTAAATCTGGTCGATATGTAATTCGCTCGGAACGGCAATACTGTGTAGTGGGCAAGACGAGTCGAAGTTGGTCTTTCTCCAAAGTTTTTCGCTGTCTACTTTCTTTAACTATCGTTTCGTAGACGAAAAGTGGCTCCATCGCATTTGATTAGATTGAAGGCGGATATCTCTCTCTGTCCCGCTCTTCTGGATTATCATTCACGGGGCTGACCTGAGCGTAACCTCGAGACGCTCGGCTGGTTCTGCTATGGCGCCTTCTCACCACTGGATGGTGACCTGGCAATTTGACGACTGGAGCCTTGTAGGGCATGACTGGCGCCTTCCGTTTGGTTCACCTGCAAACGGATGATCATCTGGTAACATTGTCGCGAAGGTCAGCGCATTATTTGTCGAGTATGATCATGTCTCGAATTATTTTAGGCGTAGTTTTGACAGGTCGACACGGTGCCTCTGCATCACCTTCTGTAGCCATCGAGCTGCCGTCATGTGGTGCTCTAGACTGAGGTGCTTTGCTTTGTTCCAAGATGTTGATGAGAACTCTACCAAACGATCGGTGCGTGTCTTTTCTTCCGTGTACATGCACATGTCCCCGATCTTCTAGGCAGGCAAAGCGTTCTTGAATTCAATGATTCCTGGACGGCGCAGCCTAGTGAGGTACATCTCTTTATTGAGCCCTGCGTAGGATGTATTCGCGAAGTGTCCGACTCCCTCTATCTACGTACCTGGAAACTCATGCGACTCGACTCGACTTGACAAGCAGGCGAAAACTTGCATGAATGACCAGCGTTGTTTTGCTGGTACGTCCTTTCGCTGTTCTTTTTAGCTATCCGGTTGAATCGCTTACGATATCCTGAGAATAGTTCGTCCTGTCTTGCTCCCGTACTTGAAGGATCTACTCATTTGCGACCGGAACTGAAGGATTACAAGCGGACTCGCTGAAACTTGTCCAGGAGGACGCATATCTAATGGCGAAACTGAGATCTGTTCTATTTACATTCCGAAAACATGAATCTATTCTCAAGGGGCAGTACAAGCGTAACCACTCGTGTCTTTCACGTCAGGACTGCAGTGCGCCTCCTGAACGGACGCACACGAGGCAATTTCTTTCTCTGTCAGTTCAAGTAGAATGAACTGGCCCATGGCTACGGTGAGAGCACGATATGTAGACATTTCACGATGGAACGAAGCTCCCTTTTCCGCATCCTACGATCCAAGAGTATGATACTTCCATTGAACAACGAGGACTATCCGCGTCGATTATCATCCCCCCGGCTCTAGCCACTAAGCGCGTACAAGTAGCATGCGGTCACGCCCTCTGCGACGCTCCTCTGCCCTCAAGTGATTTGACGTGTCTTGTTGCTGGAAACGTTGAAGTTTATTAGGGAGAATCATAATGGTGAACTGATACGTATTTGAAAGCTCCAAGACAAGATCTACTCGTCGTGGTACCCCTCGTAGTAAATGTCGACAGTATCATCTATATCCTTTTTTTCAAACCCACAGATAACCTTCACGGTGGTACGTATTACACGCCAACGCTCATCATCCCTGTGATAAAGCCATCGCGGTACACCAAGAGTTTCGACTCGACGCCTCTTTGCGATTACATCTGGGATGCCTAATCCATCGCTGGTCTGCTGATCATACGATGCTGCCGCAGGACACCGCAGTTCAAGCATATCCCAGATATCTGAGTACAATAAATCGCGGTGGCGCAGACAGCCTCGGATATTGAAGGTGCGCAGGCGCGGGAGGATCGAGAACTTGTCATCCAATGCCACTTCCATCATACCCGCCACAAATTTCTTGTTCAGTGCGCGATCCAGGAGTTGGAATCTCGTAATATGAGGGGCGAGGGAGAGAAAATGTAGGAGCTTCTCCGTATTCTCCGTGTGCGCAGACATGTCCGATTTAATGCAGAGCTTGGAGAGTGCTTGCGTGGGAGAAGCAAAGCCCGGGAAATGCATGAGACGGTGGTCTGTCACGGGAAGAAAGCTGATGAATAAGGCCGCAAGCTGTGGAATAACCAGCAGCTCAAATAAATTCTTCACTGCGCCAGGCTTGGCAGTTTCCAACTCGAGAATAATGAGCTCAGAGAGATTTGGGAGAAAGATTCTCTCAGCGAAGTCTTCGAGCTCATCGTCAACGGATATCTTCAGCCTTCTAAGCTCAGGCATCTGGGATAGCTGACGCGCACTATCTTCATCCAAAGCACCATCGAGATGTACGTTCGTTAACTGATTCAATGGAAGCGAAACAAGTGGAAGCAGGCGATTGTTTGGGACGGCGAACCCGACGTGACACAGGCGCGCTGCAAACGACAAAACATCCACGCTAACATCATTCCGGGACTTGACGTACATGTCAACGAAAACTTCTTTAAGAAGGGGAAGGTCCCGTCCGGAGAAACACTGAAACGCGCGAGAGGGCATATATACGAACAACTGTTTCCAATACTGCATGCTCTCCAGCAATATGGGGAGTGCCGGATGATCGCGAAGGTTGCTTGTGTGACTGACGATTTCAACCGACAAAGGGAGGCATCGACGACGCTCCATCCATAACGACAGTTTCTCCGCGCACTGTTGTGCCAAGATAACTTCACGGCGGGTCTGGAGTGTTATTTCCAGGTGTGACCATAAGTTCGGTGAGTCCAGAACTTGGGCGCGCCAACGCTGACAGACGTGGGAGAGGGTCCATGGAGGTAGACGTGGGTCTAGGGAGTCCGAAAGATCGTCCCGTCCCCAATCATCCCATGATGGAATGCAGTGTTGAAAGATCTCGTTGAGGATCTCTGTAGGTAGAGAGTGGACCGGGACAAGGAATCTATTCTCCCGTTTGGGCAAGACATTGGCGTGATCTACAGCCTCAAGTGGCTGGGAAGGCTCAAGGTCGTCGTGAAGCTCGTCAATGTGCACAGTCTGTGGTGGTGTAAGGCATGGTCCAGTCAATGTCACGGTTTCGTCCATGTCGGGCTGTTTATAATTGTCAAGATAAAACATGGTATAGAATGAACGCGGTGGCTCACGTACTTTGGACCGTTTGAATCGCGTTGACAAAGCTTGAATAAGAATTAAAGAATATTCGACAAAGAGTTTCCTGGGACGCACCGATAAACAGCAGTATCGAAAATGTAGAGAGACGTCAAGCGCAAGAGCAGTGATGGTGTCTAGACAAAGAGCGAAAAGATCACGAGAGGGCCACAAAGGAAATGTTCACGTGACCGCGGTCTTCTCGTGTTAAAACCGTGCGCCCCCAATCAGTGGAAGCCTTCAGTTTAAACACCACGGCCAGGAAGCTTGTACATGGATACATACATCTCGCTCTATCAGACTTTTCCGCAAGCTGACGGGGGCCCCAAGAGAAAAACTCGTATCCATTCCTGGCGGGTACAATTATCTACACTACTGCAATGTCCAACGTCAGATTGTAAGAGCGCCTAGTGAATTCACGTACACCCAGCATCGCCTGAGCCTGTGCCAGCGCGATGAATTCGCCGACGGATATCCCAAGTTTATTACGATTCTCTACAAATTCTCTACCGAGTGCAACGCCACAGCCTTTCAGACAATTGTTTGGAAATGGGGAGAATAAGCCTTCTGCAACAGGATCAGCAATGGCCGAACTCGCTTTGTCGAAACTTACATCTGAGTTTCAATCATCCGCGTTCTCCAACGGGTAGCACGTTGGCGCGCGCCAAAAAAAGCCGTCGCATACGTATAACGGCCAGAGGCACCAGCCAGAACGCTCCCTGAAGTAAAGCACGTCGGTGCCGCTGAGTACGGAGGACGTATACGCAGACGACGTGTTTCACGGGGACGTAAGCGTGTACAGACCCGTGGTTTATACAAGACACCGTTGCTATCATGAAGCGCTGAACGCGTGTTGTCCAAATGGTGTCCGTCCGGCCATATCATGTCGTGACACGGTCGTTCACCCAGGGCGGGCTGGCTGAGGATGGCAGTGTCGAGCTGAAGGAGCCTCTTCCCCGACGCGACAGGTTATTCGGCACGGCGGACAGGCCTTTGTCAATCAGAGTATGACTCGTAGGGCGAGGGCAGGCAGCTACGCAGGTACATTCCATGTTCGATGAGAGTTGAAAATGTCGCCTGAAGTAGTTACGATGACTGTCGGTGAATATGCGTGTGCTGATGTTGTTGCCGAGTAGGTGATGGAAGGAAGAATGAATGCCTTGGCATGATGAGCACGAACCATGGTCCATGCCCGGATATACCCGGCCCGGAGAATTGGCACTGCCACCTTGGCGTCTTTGCTCTTCTTCAGTTCTTGTACTCCTGTTAATGCGAGGGATGCCCTCCTGGAACTCCAAAGCGCGTGCTATCTGTATTTATAAGCCCCGACTCTCCGTGTGATGAATGACAACTGGGAACGGCCATGTTATCGACGTGCTTTAATGACGATCTGGTCCCAGCCGCTACGACTATGTAGGTGTGGACTGTTGATGGTCAGGCCAGAACCATTGTGGGCCGAGTCATATTCTTTCTCAAGACTGCGACCCTTGAAGATCCTGGACCACTGCGAAACGTTCAAGGAGACATTCGCTCCTACGCCACGCCAAGTCCGGTCGACGCGAGAAAACGGACAGACTCACATACGCTGAATTGCCTGTAATTCCTAGTTTCAGCTTCAGCCAAATCAAACATTACGTGGACACAGCTGGAAAGATTCCGTACGAGATATTATGAAGGACGTCGGTAACTGAATGGCATGTAAGCTGTTTTTAGGCGTTCTGTCACCTCAGCGTCACGTCCAACTTCCGAGTATGATTTAGTGCTGTTCAACAGCTGAACTTCATTTTCTATCATAATCCAAGCTCAAGTCAAAGAAATAAGGTGGCGCAACGGCATGATGACGGCCATCAGTGGCAGCACACGTGTTTGAACTAATCAATCCCGATCAGCCCTGAACGCGTGTTTCCCTCCACGATCATCGCCACCATACCGTCTATCTAGTCGACGCTAAATTGACAATATCCTGGAGCAGCATACTATTTCTAGGATCTTTGCGCTATACAGTCCACCGTCACATCCCTCTCGAGCGAGTTGGCCCAAATAGGATGAAGACGGGCCTTGTTCCATACCATACGCCTTCTCTGATGGTATTCTGATATTGGTGACAATTTTTTCCCAAAGGAGAACAAGCTATCGCTGTGGGATATGAATACGACATCGCAAGTCACCACAGCCCTTACCTTCCGAGTGTCACCACCACACTGCCAATCTACCAGACGCCCTCCTCTTTTCCGCACATATATCCTGGCGATGAGCTCGACTACAAGCTTCTACGATTCCTGCTCTGATGGCAGTCGCGATTCTGATGATGACCAGGCTAAGCCGCGAGCCAGTCATCGGAACGCCCGCGCGCGGGTGCCGCTCTCACAGAAGCGCAGAGGCAGGAAGCGTAAACTAGCAGGATTCACAGCTGGGCACTCCCGTATTGACAGAGGTTTGCCTTTGTCTTTGTATGGTGATGGTACTCCAGAATTAACCTGCGCCACGTAGGCACCGACGCGTTCGACTATGAACAGAAGTTTGCTGAGGATGAGCCATTCAAGGAGATGGGCCCCATGGCACGAGTTTGGAAGACGTTCTTGGAGGAGTACGCCAAATTTGACAGCGACAGAGTTGAGGACTGGCGAGACGCGCTAGATGTTTTGCTTGTTTTCGTGAGTAGATCTGAAATACATCGTATACAGGGAGCTGACACTTTCTGGTAGGCGGGACTCTTTTCTGCAGTTGTTTCGACCTTCCTTAGCCAGACTTCGCAAAGCCTGCAGATCGACTACAACCAGGTCAATGCATACATGATTTACGAAATGCTCCATCTCCAGCGTGCGATGATGGACGGTCTGCCATCTGCCTCTGTCGCCTCCTCAAAGATCACTCCCACCTCTCCTGTACATGCTTCACGAACGGACGAATGGGTCAACGTGCTCTGGTTTACTAGTCTGGCTTTGAGCCTGACGACAGCCTTGATGGCTGTGCTCACCAAGCAGTGGATCCACCAATATATGGCCGTCCCATCGGGTACTCCCCGTGACCGTAGTCGCATCCGCCAATTTCGAGTTGAAAGCATCGAAAAATGGCATGTACCGCTCATCATCGGTCTGCTTCCAGTCCTCATGCATGTCGCTCTCGGCGTGTTTTTCTTTGGACTCGTTCTCCACGTCCGATCCCTCACTATCCCCGGCGCTGCACTGGTCAGCACTATCGCATTTCTTGCTTTCCTCGCGTACTTCGGTACGACCCTCTTACCTATATTGAAGCCCGACTGTCCGTATAAGACATACTTGACGCTCTATTCCTATTCCATTTCCGCCTATCTTTTTATGGTGTATCGTCGTAATCGCCTCCACTTCTGGATCAACCATCACCTTTGCGCAATTCGCTGGTCCTTCTCAGTCCAATCACACGCTTCCCAGGAGATTGCATCCCAAGAAGCGCCGGCGTGGCCGAAGTCTCTTCGAGACGTCGAACAATTGATTGTGGAAAGCATGTCCGATGCTCTTGAAGCTCGCGCCCTGATTGGGCTATACAACATTTCATCGAATACTTCGGTGCAGAGTATCGTCCTCCAAGCTATGAGCGCCTTACCGCTTGAGCTTGTTTCCGTCATCAAGACCGGTATCCCAGATGTTGCGCAAAGGATCTGCATGCTCGTAGAATCTATGGAGTATACGGCATCAGACAAGCAGACAGCATATGAGCGCCTTTACCGTGTTCACATCCGCATCGAGCCTCCAGTTCCCGAGGATGGTTTTATACCGCCGAATGTTTTGACGCCGTCTCTTACCCGCGCTGTGAGAGGCCCGAATACCCTTTCTATGCTCATCAGTCGGGAGTACCCTGAACATGCCATTTCCTTTTTACGCCATCACATAGCTCTTAAAGACTCTTCCTGCCAAAGGTTTGATGTGCTCGTTTGGGCTCGAATACTCCAAAACGCATTGTCCGCCGGTGTCCATTGGCTTGACGTGGGCGACAACGAGTCTCCCGTATGGTCAGCTGTACTTCCTTGGCTCATACAATCACACGGATGTTCTGAGATCACGGCGTGTGATCCCATCTGTATCGACCTCGTCTCGCTGCCTCTATTCATCGACAATCGTCATATCGAATTCGGTGCTCTGAATACTGAGTCGTTCCGGTTGAAAGTACGAACATCCCCCGAGTTCCCCAGTGCACATCCTATCGAATTACGATGGGTCCTTAGCATGCTCTTGCGACCGTCCATCGTAGAATATCTTCTTCACGTTCTCTTCCCTGATACTTGTTCTGGCGAAGACTACGACGGTCTTCCCGGAGACATTCTGTTCAACCTCGCACTCATTCAGACACGTCACGTCCTTCTCACCAGTAAAACGGGTTCATGCGACGAGGATCAGGATGAAGCACCACCTATTCCCAGGCCACAGGATGGCGCCGTTCTCATCACGCACAGGACACCAGTCGCTAAACTTCTCTATTTTATCAGAGAGTATGTCGGCGTCATTCGCGAGCGTTGTAACGTTGACGGCGGAACTCTCGGACAACATAACCCCCGTATTCTCACAGCTACCTACCATGCCTTGAATACGGTCCTAATCTCAGACGCATTCAACGACGGAACGTTGGCACCAGGCGATAAACGGAAAATACTGCATGTGCTGGTCCGAATATTCATTTTGGACTCCGACCTGTACTACCGATTCTGTAACGACGTTTCGCCAACCCTCCTGCATGAACTTCTAGTGGTTGCGTTCAATGACTTTCCCCGCCTTTGCGGCGCAGTTGAACTTGTAACGGAGATTGTGGACCTATCGCTCAGAGTGGATCCTGTCCTCGGCTTCAATACCTTATGGATCGAAACCTACACTCAGCTGGCACGGAAAGGTTGGTTGGACGATTTCTTGATGGAACTTTTGGGGATATCTCCGTATGCAGTTGAGCAGGATGTAACCGGGTTGCGCCCTATGTTCTATTCCTTCTTGGCCGCATCCTTTGTCGAGGGTTTAGCTGTCCTAAAAGTCTCATCACCTCCCGTGTTTGCGGAGACAATGGATTACCTCTCGACATCCAACAATTTGGTTCTCCTTTGTCTGATTCTCGCAATCTCTGATGACAACCGAAGGCGCGGCCTCCAGATACTGTCTGCTTTTCTGATCGCAGATCGTTGGGCGGCGTGTCTGTCAGAACTTCGGGACTTCTTGGAACTCGACAGCGCTCCGCGAGCGTGGTACCACGATTACAAGACGGCGTTCGACCTCAAGACTGTATACGCGTATGGCAGCCCACCAGAGACACTCAGGTTTGCTGCATTTGAGGATATTCTTGACCGACTATCGCCGCAGTCAAGTCTTGAGGCTCGTTCAGAGCCTGAATCTTCCGTAAGTTCTACTAATTAAATCCTATGCATCTGGGTACCTGATGTTTAGCAGCAGTTGACTGCCCGTGAAAGCTCTGCGACGGGGTCTACAGCCACGACGACTAGCTGGACTCGTTCCCTGAAAAGGATCTTGGCGGTTCCAATTGGCGCTGACATAGAGCTTAAGCAGACGCGTTTGGGTAGTCCACAGCATCCCGACAGTATAGTTTAATGATATGTAGTAGAAAGTCTTTCAGGCTGGAAGTTGTCCATCAAACATATGTAGTTGTTGATTACTAGCTTCACGTTCGACGTGAAACCGTGGCACTCAGAACTGTCATTTCTCTATATGATCCCGGTATACTATCACCAGCGACTAGTGGACATGGTATACGATTAATCCTGACGCAGAGGGAAGCGCCCAGTGATCGCCCAAAACAAAAGGCCGACGGACTGTGAAAAGACAAGGCTTTTTGTCCCGTATCAAGACAACATTCTGAACAATACCCTTGATTTTTTTGTTTACATGGGCGTTTCAATGTAATTGTGAGTTCCCTGGTAAGCGCGGCCTTCTATAAAGGCTTCCGAGGAGAACGATTTTGTATTGTAATCATGGCCCCTTCCGAGAATCAAGAGCTAGCATCTTCTATACAGCGACGTACGAAACAATTGCGAGAAGAACACTCGCGCATAGATGCAGGTCATCCAACTGCTACTCTTCACCCGGCTGACTTTTCATGGATTTTGCTTAAACACCGGCCATCGCGATGGCTCCGATGTTTAA
>QLPD01005310.1:0-10857 GCA_003314085.1 Hymenopellis raphanipes | reverse complement strand
GAGGACAACCAAGGCAAAGGAGACGCAAACTTGTTACCGAAATTCGTGGTAGAAGAATGCTCAAGTCTTCGGTTGATCTTTGAAAGATGATTAATCTTGCTAGCCTACGAAGAGGAATCAGTACATGTCAGTCGATGAGATATTGCGCACGAAGAGGAATCAGTACATGTCAGTCGATGAGATATTGCGTCAAGTACTTACCACAATCAGTGGTACGCCGAGGAGATGATGGTGAAAGAGAAACGTGGCCACGTGTCGAACACACGCGTCGCGGATTGATTATCATATAGCACGCGTCAATGGAATACTTAGTGGAAGTCGTAATGTTGACCGGGAGTAGGGTCGTTTACGATAATCTATGTCATTTGTAGACCATCGGTATCTACGCGGACGAGGAGGTGAACGCGAGGCTCGGAATAAAAGTGCATTTGGACGCCGATAGGTACACCAATCATAAGACACTACCTAGTACTCGTCGGAGTCGTCTGATTCATAATCTCCGTTCAGAATTCTCCGAGCCTTCTCAGCTCTCTCGCGCAGAACCGTATCCGCAAACTGCCACACATCCGGGTACCGCCAGTGCCGAACGGAAGGCGTACAATCCACATCCCACCAGTCCATCATCGGGTCGCGATGCTCTGGGTAACAAAACACGTCTTCCACCTCGCCATAACACGGATCTGGGCTGACGGTTATGAACCTCGGGTCCTTCAAGTATGAACCCAACTCCGAAGCGTCCCACTCCAATGGTAGGTTCAGCGGGCCTTGGAAAAGGATAATGAACGCCTTCAAGGTCGGGGGTGCGACGGATAGCGCGCTATGAACGAAGTAGTATTTATCCCGTTTCCAAGGTGGAGGTGTGGAGGGGTAGAAGTCGACCGCAACGTGCGTGAGATGCGGACATCGCTTGAAGACTTCAATCCAGACGGGGGAGTATGGCGGTAAAGGGTTTATGTATGCTGCTTCAGCGACGTCGTCGAAGATCACATTTAGGTGGGTGACATTGGGAGGAAGCACCGTGTGTACTGTGGAGGCCTCCAATTCGATAAGGAGAGAGAAATATCTGACTCGGAGCAGTTTGTCTATGTATGGGAGCAGAATGTCGATGGTGCTCCACCAAGCCAGGGAAACTACGTCTGTTGCGACTCCAATAAGACTGTGCAAGTCTGCCTTGTCCATATCATCCGCGTGGTACACAACAAGGCGCTTGATGTGCCGGCGAAAGAAGGAATGGTCATTGCGCAACCGAATTGCTGCTGCAAAACGACGCGCTTTTGTAGCAGAATGGATGACAACAGTGTGGTAAAGAATGGGATCAATCCTATTGAATTACTCATGAGGAAAACACACGTTGAGAAAATTTCAAGGCCTACCAAGAGCGTACGACTTTAGACGCAAGGACAAGACGGCAAGCATCTTTCTTGGAATAAATGGCCGCTGTTTCAAGAATCTTCCGAGCAATGTCCACCGGGAGGTCGGGGAAACCGCGTAGAGTTTGCCTGGATGGCCTCATGGAAGTCAAGACGAAGTACCGCGATCTAATCTTATCAACGTTAACGTTGCCCGGAAACCACAAATTAATTACTTACACCATCGTCAAACTCCCCAGTCCTGCAAGTCAAGCAGAAGATGCGAACTCTTGGGTATGTACAGTATTTCACAAAACGAATCCTACAATATAACCAAACCAATTATAAACGAACAAGAGGTAAACGGAGAGTACTCCTGCCCAATCACAGCAGCAGCCTCAACAATGCGCATCGCCTGCCCTAGAGACAATTATGAACCGCACACCCACCCGCTACCGCCTAGTAATAGAAACCTTTGAATCAGCATACTCTCTAATAGGAAGAAGAAGGAACGACTCACAGCTCTCCAAATTGGCATTCCTCGCATCAACATACTCCCAATCTCTCGGTCCGCCTCCAAACACCCCGCACAGGGCTTGAACGTCTTCTGCGTCTTCTTTCCCCAATACGCGAAGTCCCTCCTCTGCGGCAACCCAGACGGGCATGGCTGGCGCTGACACTGGTCCCCGTATTTGTTCTTGTTCCCCGGAGGCCCCAAGCGGGCGAATTCACCGTCACAGTTGTAGTCGCACACGTCGTCCTTGTGGCGCCGCGAGCGGCTGAACTTGGGGAAGTCGCATTTCTTGTGGCCGTTGTCTTTGCCGATCTATAAGTTCTGAGAAATTGGGTGTGCAAGGGAATGGAGAAGACATACCAAGGCAGTTACACAGCTAATAGCGTTAGTGGTACCACCGCGCTGAAGAATAGTCTTGCCAACGTCATGAACTTTGAGCCAGTCGCTGATCTGGCTTATGTATATTCATATCTCAGCTATAGGCCAATGTTGTGAGTGAAACACGTCGATGTAGGGAATTAATACGACACTCACAGGAGATGGTACCGCAGCCAACTTGATTGCTGGAACGAACACTGACAGCGCCAGAGAAAGCATCCGCAGAAATCAGATATGCCCCCAGTGCGTCGGACGAGGCCCTCGATTTCCGTGGCCGTAGCGGCGGTGAAAGACCATGAAGATTGTAGAGAAGATGCGCATCAAGTAATGGACGTGGATAATAAGGGCTTGAGTGCCTGTTGTAGTAAAGGGAAAGAACGTGATGCCTCAGGGCGTAACAAGAGCAAAGAACGTGAGAATCACGAATGTGTTTAAAGACGAGAGTGCCTAGGGACGAGTCTTTACACTTGACATAGCATTCGATCGAATTACATCCGCGCACGCCGTCAGAAGGTGCGGCCTTCCCTTCTGAAGAGGAACGGAAGGGGTAGTTTGACAATCATAAAGGATTTTCGGATTCTCGAGAAGACCAATCATGGCGTTCCTGTGTACCTAGAACGCGTATCGCTTTCGCCAATACCATTGATTCAGCGCCGTGCCTACGTCTACCCATCTTCAAGCAAAGATCAGTACGAGGGTTCAATATCGCAAAGTAAATTGTCCCACCTCCTGATCGATCATGGACAGTGCATCGTCAACAAAAGAGACGTGTGGGGGGCATACCAAGCCGAGTAGTACAACATTCCCCATGTTGTAGATCCCGGTCGATCCCGCCCAAGGGAAAAGGCACACTGAGGGTTAGAGCCTTAATGCATACGCCACACTTGACGTGAAAAATTCGCCGAATTCTCCCTGGGGTCAAGTGAGAATGACAGTGCAGGAGAATCAAAACTTGGTACGTACCTGTCGACTCGAAGTAAATGAATACGAAAGGAACTCCTGTTGTCTTTGAGCTATTAATTAATGGTCCCCATTGACCGACCACACTGCGGCTTGAACAAAATGCCACCGGCTCGTTATCCAGAATGTCCGTGAGTTAGAAAAAATTAAGCTGAAGTTTAGTTGCTGGTTCCATCGCAGGATCAGTATCGATATCTCGCCATCGCTCGGAGGCGCGAGATAGGTGTCGGCAGCCTTCAGCTCAGTGAGCAGTATCCAAACTGGTGATGTCCATGGCGCGGCTAGAGGAGTCGGGCGTCAATAACAGGGAATCGACGCTATCCCACATGTAGTCCAACGCGGCTCACTCCAAGGACCTCGCAGTCCGCGCCGAACGGCCATGCCTCATAGCTGTCAAAGTCGTTTGGACGTATGAGGAGCCCACCAAGGCATAGGCAGATGCGCAGAATACTAGCATGTCAATCTTCCTTCCGGATTCACGTCGTCGCCAAGAAGTTCACATCTACAATTGCGATCAAAAGTACAATCATCTAGTTCTGACCTGGAGGCGGGTGCCCTACTTTCACAAAATCCCTAGCAATCGCGCGCGCATTCGTCCTAAGCCTCGGATCGTCCCCTTCAAAGGGCAAACCCACGCCTCTAGCGACGTCCTGTACACGCTGGTCGCCTCTAATCCACTCTCCTTCCTGGCGCTCGCGCCCCCACCAAGCGCTCGCGGCGTCATTTAGCGACGGCGTGCGCATAATGGCGCCCCGGTAGTATTTGAGAGCGTGCAGACGCGTGATGAGAGCCTGCATCGCCTGCTCGGCCGGATGTGGTGCTGCAGATGGGGCCCGGGGTGGGAGGAAGTCGATTATGTGGGGAAGCACGATAAAGAGCAGAGCTCGGAATATTTCGAGCATGTCGCTCCACTATAGGACGGGTTGGATATGTATGATATTGTTAGGTGATTTGCGTACCATGAAGACGTTTTCGCCGTCTTTGATTTGAATGACTGCTGATGAACGAAAGTAGACCTCTGCTGCAGCGATAGCAGCAAGAGCGCCAACGCCAACAGTACGTAGATGTTCGCGACCAGTACCACGGATCGTAACCAACTGATCGGGATATTAGATTTGTATAATTCACGTCTCCTTTGAACACGTACCCCAATCACGGCTCCTTCGCGGACATAAGCCATGGCCGCAGAAGGCAAAGCATAAAAAGCAAAATCGGCGTACGAATGGCAATACTCGCACGTTGCCACTGCATCGTGGCCGAATCTATCTTGTCATAAGCACTTGCGACAGTCCATACAGCTTTTACTGACCTAACATATAACGTTCTCGTGTCAAAGCTGTTCATTCGCGAAAGCAGCTGCTCTAGATGGGTTGGTAGATTTGGTTCTGGGGAATGCTTCAACAGTATGGCGCGTATCACGTCCGTCGGCGTCGATAGCGGAAGGTGCAGGCGGGTGAAGACATTGGGAGGCGGATGTATTATGAGATTATGCAGGAGTACGACCGAATGCAAGCAGAGGAATATGCGCGTGGGTGACAGACTTAGCCGTGGTAGGAAATAAAGTAACGGCGAGGCAAGGAGGAGAGCGAGGAATAGACTAAACATTAGCTCGTCATGGGAGTAAAAGGGAAAGAACGTGGATGCCGACTCGGATCAACATTTGCGTCGGACTTCCAAAAACTGAGTCGGCCCGACGAGCGAAAAGTAAAAGATTTGCGAGGCTTGGATACTATGACAACTGTGAGGTTCGAACTCACGCCCCGAAGGACTGGATTGCGCCACAAGCGTGCCTAATTCCAGCGCCTTAACCACTCGGCCAAGTTGCCATGAATGTTTATTCAGTGCATTCGACGTGACGCTTGCATGAGTTGTCTGGTTAAACATTGGTGATGTGAACGAGGGCAATTATACAATAGCCGGGGTAGTGCTGTAAGAAGTGAGATCAGGGAATAGAAGTGGAAACTGGGACTTACGCCAGGCAGGTCGAGGATGTAAAGGCTTCCGTCGCAGAAGTAATCTCGAACTCTGAAGCTACCTAGGCTGAGAGGGAAGTATTGAAGTTCGGTGACTTTGCGGCCTGTTCAGAAACGTTGAGTGGTCAGTCCGTGAACGAACTAGGCCACTTCATTCTTCTTGAGATAGAGTTTGATGAGTGTTGCATCTCGCGGGGCCCACGACGAGTTCTGTTGCTGACGGAAGTTGCCTAGTCACGGTAAGTGCATCAGAGCTTTGCAGGACAATGAACTTGGGAGCTTCGGCACCCACCAATATGATACATATGCCAGGGGCTACAGTGGCGTTAACGGCGCCGTTCGGTACTCCAAAAAATTAGAAGCAATTACCGCCAAATGACAATCGATATTATCCTCTGGACTCAGTCCGCGCAACCTCGAATTTCGACAACATCCTTATCAGAGACAATACCACAGAAATCAGTATCCTTTCATATGTCTTTCTTCAAAAGCTCCTTGGTCGCAGCAGAGAATGTGTCTTGATCTTGGCGAATACTCAAATTGCAGAAGAGCCTTTGCCAGAAGGATGTTAGAGGGGAAAAGCGTATTCGGGTGACGTGAAGACTTCGTAGTAGCCAGGAGAAACATGTTCGAAGGAGCATGAGGCGGAAAGGGCGGTTTCTAGAGAGCCGACGTTTATGACTTTCACGGAGTCTAGTTGATGGTAGAGGGAGCACTCTTGGGCATGATTGAGGTCAGTATTGCTATACAGCATTGCTCTTTCATTTTATAGCAAGCTAGACCAGAGACATTCAGATTATCCGTGAGCACAGAGTGACCGGTAATAGAGAGAGAGGTACGCGTATACTCTGCGGCTGACTGAGAAATGTTTATTGCGAAAGGACCAAGCGACAATCACCGAGTCCCTAGTTGTAGATTAACGGTGGGCCAATGAGGAGCAGAAAACGCTATACCGGAGAATCACTTTAGGCGGAGGAGCAGCTCTGTGCTTCAACTTGTAGCGGAGGAACTGCGTTCGGCTCCGAACGCGTGACGGTAACGATCACCTGCTCTGACAGAACGCGTCATATTTGTTCCAGGGTCCGTCAGCTTTGTTTACAACCACGATCATCCACCGCTTTTGCGTCCGCGGCTTCGTCGACAGCCTCGAAGACGACGGTATCATCCTCGAGAACGTCGTTCACGACGACGAGCAAGGGCGAATCTCTGAACCGACGCTCAACAAGGCCTTTCAGCGACGCCAAGGACTAACCACGCCGGGATAATCACCCACTTTATTACAGTGCGTCCCTCTATTTGCTCGCCGCCGTCGCTGACGTCCTCCATAGTAGTATGCCGGAAAAGCATACATTATCTGACTCGGGCGAGGAGAGTCCATCGCCGTCTCCCCGCAAGGCCAAGCGGATACGACTCGCTCGCATCAGCCAGCCCTCTTCCACGAAATCTACCTTCAAATTCCCAATACCCTCCACGCCGCGCCGAATACCACTCCCTAGTTTATCGCCGATAAAAGGCGGATACTCCCAATCGACGTCGTCGTCCGTATATTCCCAAGCCCTATCCCAGCCCACTCCCACAGACTCCCCAAATAACCCTTTCGGTCGCATCTCTACGGTGACTTTACGTTCGTCACTACCTAACGCAACTGGATATGGCTTTCATCTCCTCCTACGCTGTCAGTTTTTCCGAAAATCCACTCCCAAGGGCGAGGGCACGTACCGTATCGTCCAGATGCCCAATGGATATACATTTGCTCATCTGCGTCACCTCCTGGCTTTCATCTACGGTGGCGATGTAGACGGTTCCAGTCACTTGTTCGAGGTTCGCCGTAAAGTGTCCATGTGCAACCCGGTGTACAAGCTCGGCGCGGTCAAGAAAGGCACCGGCGAGCCATGGGTGCGTATCGCATGTGGAGGGCAAGGAGATCCATGGGTATGGACACAGTCTGGGTTCTCGACAGACTCGGACAGCGACGATGTCCAAGTCGAGAACCCAAAGACAGAGGCGTGGCGGTACGAGCCCGAGGATGCTTTCACGCTGAAGCATCTTTGGCCAGATGCACGCCACCCCGACACGTCGCTCGCCATCATATACCACCACCGCCCAAGCGACGTTCAAATTCATATATCGATATTCGACCCCAGGAAGAAGCTTCCGGATGGGACTATGTCTCTGGAGGGCATTGAAGCTTTTCAGAGGAAAGGGTTCGGCAACGACCCATATGTCTTTCGCGCGCGAGGGAGTGTGTTTCTCGACCCGTCTAAACGGAAGCGGGAAGAGCCGACACGGGATATGTGTTCTGACGAGGACAGGAGAGAGTGGAATACTCGTGGTGCATTTGAAGCGTACCTACGCGAGCACGCAGAGCCGGTTCAGGATTGGGAAGAGGATGACGAAGAGGACGAGCTAGACGCGCCTGAAACACCGAGCTTGACATGGTCAAGCTCGCCGTCGTCGTCGCCCTTCAAATCGCTCTCCTCTTCAGTCGCCAGACCCTTCCCTACGACTCTCTTTCCCCACGCAGCATCGTCGCCTATGCTGCCAACCCCTGCCCCACTCCCAGGTGCCCGTAAACGACTGGAGTATGTCCGAAAACGAATTCGGCAGGACAGTCTCAAGCAGGAGAGAAACGAGGAGGCGAAAGCCGCGCGGAGGAAGGCAAAGTTGTTGAAGAAGCAGGCTCAGCTCGAGCAGAGGCGGAAGGAGGTGGAGGCGAAGGAGAAACCGATCAGAGAGGCGCAGGAGAGAAGGCGGCTGAGGCTCTTGCAGCGTCAGGAGACGGGGTTCTATGATGATGATGATGAGGATGAGGAGGACGAGTTGGATACCCTTGATAGCCCTGGTGTTGAGGTTATTGATGTTGATGCGCTGGAGAGCGAGGAGGAGGAGAGGCAGCAGCGCGTGTCTAGGGCGACGTCGGTAGAAGTTTGATTATGATTGTGTTTCGTGTTTATAGCTTAGGCTATCGATGTGTATATACATACAACTACTCCACCACTGTATCTGTAGGTTACCGGTCCTTTCGCATTATCGTAAATGGAGATACGTCTTCTGGTTGTATGGATGGGAAGGTTCAACATGAACTGCTTTGAGTAGAGTTCTGAACCAGGTCTTAGTGGGAAATAGACAGTCATCATCATGCAGTCTTTCATGATTTGTTATAGACACTCAAGCGTAATATGCCGCATCTAGGTTCACGACGACCTCCAGAGACTGCCGTACACCAAAGGAAGTCCATCGACATTATTAATCAAAGGGCTCTGGGAGACATTGTCTGCATGTTTCTCAGGCTGGAAGTGTTACCAAAAGAGAGCTCCAGTCAAGCATACCCTTGAGGGAATCTAACACTTTAGAAACAGCCCATTCACGATACATCTGCCTATACAACAGCCTCAGCAAGTAAGTAGAACACTGAGCCTGATACTTCGAGTGCATTAAAGAACTTGACCACAAGTGCTGCAAAGATGATGCCGATGATGCCGCTTCGCGATCGGCACCGCGGCTAGCTTTCACTTGTACTCTACGAGCTCCTCCGCGAGCTTTTTAGCTTTGTCTTCTACGTCAGATTTCCAGAACTATACTTGACCTGAATGGGACAATTTGCATTCTGGGGACGCCAATCAGTCATCATGCCCGGTTACTTGCAGCATTTTGTCCTCTCCCAACGCGGAGGCGCCCCATATTTCTGCGTTCATTAAGTATGAACGTGGATTCCAATGTCCTTGGCCTCCTGGACCTTACCAACTTGGATGATTACACACTCGTCGGTCTTTTTCAACTGTGACCGATCATCGTCAGTTTTTTTTATCTTCTCCTCGTAATAACCACTGCATGAGCAGCTCTCCCGGCCTCCACGCGTCAATTCAAAGTAAGTACGCCTTTTTGTCTTCCACTCGTACTTGAAATGAATTCCGTTTTCCCAGCAAAAGGCGCTTTCCGATGAGCTGGACGGAGACGCCATCCTCGCCGCAATCTCTGTCGACGGCCAGATGGTCTCGATGTACAAAGATGCTGCTCAAGGTCTTTCAGAGCCATCATCAAAGAGTTCGGCACCTTTTTACGACATGGCCTCCTTTCATAGTCTTCCCTTTCATCGCACTGCTATAATCACGATTCATGACCCGTGTTTGTTGTTCTTTCAACATCGTCCTATGGCATGAAACCTATAAAGCGACGTGTTCGCATTCTCGCTTAGTATCAGTACTCTTTGCAGGATCACTCCAGGTGTGTAGCCACTCAACTTCTTTCATGATCCACAGTTCTCACCTACATATACAGCCAACATGAGATCTTGGTTCTCCAAAGCAGCCTCCTATAAATGGATGCGCGCCATTCCCCACAAGCGCGCTTAGCCGAGATGCTGAAACACCCTGAACACTGCCTACTTTCCAAGCAACGCTTGCACGTCGAAGCGTGTCTGGCCGCCGTCATCCGCCCCGCAAAGCTCCGAATCGCCTTCACAAAGCGTGCAATACATTTGTACCACATCCACGACGAGCTTCTCACTCTCTTATGCCCCATTCGTCGCCTTCCCATCGAGCTCCTCGCCCAAATCTTCTGCTATCTCAAAGAGGACTCGTTCAAACTCGGGGAGCACACCTTGTACATCCCCCAGTCCATCGTCGTCCCAAGTTACCTGCCGCATGAAGGTACTCCGCCTCCGCTCTGCGACGTGATGTTGGTCTGTAAGCAATGGTATGACATCGGCGACGCGTCGTGTCCATCACTTTGGACGGACATGGTTATACAGTTCGACCATCCTCGGGCCTCGGTCCTCCCTCGTGTATTAGCGAACACCCTTCGCCGCTCCCGGCGCCATCCCATATCCTTCAGTTTCGCTGATCACGATTCTAGTGCCACACCTGACGACCTCGTTATCTCGGTCTATGAGGTCCTCGCGAAGCACTCGGATCGCTGGAAAGAAGTTCACATCGTCATCCACTCGAAACGCGAACTTGATTGGCTTAGGACTGTACAGAAAAAATTGGGTTGTCTAGAGAAACTTAATCTGTCCTTGGCCGGTCACAACTCCTCCTCCTCCTTTGACGTAGCGGGTATATTTATTGATGCGCCCAATCTAAGGGAACTTGAGCTACATGGGTTCCCCGCAAGCTATGCGACTGCTTTGCCAATGGATCGGCTCACCTCATTTCGGTTTGAGACCGTCTACAGCGGGCGGGCACCCGATGCGTCGGTGCGCGCGCGGTATCTCAAGGCCCTCCAGGATTCTCCTACGCTTTCGCGGTTTGATTACCCGACAATTCCCTCGCCTCACGCAACGCCCGTACCCTCCGGGGCCCGGATTCTCAAACCTCTCCTTGCAGAATTGAGCGTTGGCGATCCAGCTTTCCTTGCATCCTTGCTGCTCCCGTCACTCACGTCGTTGGCGATGGGCTGCTTTGTTGAGGGCCACATGCCCCCCATCTCCCAGCCTCCAGAGACGCTGGACATCATATACAAGATGTTGGACGAATCCCAGTTCCCGCCGCTCGTCGCTCTCACGCTGAGTAACGTGCTCTTGGATGATACCCTTCTGGATATTCTCGATTGCTTGGACACCTTGCAGTCGCTTTCGCTCACTCTCACGGAATGGCATGAGCAGCACAATGACGTCTTGGAAAAATTTGTCGACGAAATGTGGAATGAAGACGATGACGGACTGTTTCCTTTCCTCCCTTCTCTT
>QLPD01005308.1:0-13851 GCA_003314085.1 Hymenopellis raphanipes | reverse complement strand
TGCCCAAAGCCCATCCCCACCCACCAGTCAAACCCCCGACTCTCCACTCAGTATGCCCCCAGCCACCTCGCGCCCACCTCCAGCAGAAACCCTCCGCCAGGGAACGGCACTCGCACGCGTCAATCGCTAGCAAGGCCGAACGCAACCACCGATGGCTCTCCAAGGCAAACGCACCGCAAGGGAACCGCACTCGACATTCGCGCACGCGTCAGACGCAAGGTCGAACAGGCGATCGCTCTAGGCAGAAGAGCGAGCAGAGAAGGAGAAAGAGCAAATCGAGCGTGAAGAGGAAAAGGTGTGCTTTTTATTCGTAGTCAATTATATTTTGTTGACGATTTGTTACAGAAAAAGCTAAATGCCGAACTACGCAGCCTAAGGACATCGTTAACAACCCTCCGAGACGAACACGAAGATCTACAAGAAGCGCAAGCGGCACTTTCTCGGTCAACAACGCAGAGCAGCGCCTCACAGCGTACCCAGATTATCCAGCTTACACGGCAGGTCGACGTGCTGACCGACGAGCTCGCCCAGACAAAGGCGCTGGCAGACGATCGTCTCCGAGCCATGGATGCCCTCCACGCCGAATTCGATGGTCTCCAAAGTCGACCACCACCGGACGACCAAAACATGGAAGTCATCAGGGACGAGTTGCATCGTCAGGCGGAATATCTGCGCCAACTTGAGACGGCAAATAGCAAACTCAAGGCCGAGCTCGCACGGAATGGTAATGTAGATGTCTTGCGGGAGGAGAAACGGACGTTGGAGAGGCGGGTGCGTGGCATGGACGACCTTCGTCGGCGCGTCGCCGAGCTGGAAGGGCAGGTAGACGCGTCAAGGCGGGAGCGTGAGGACTGGTATGTTTTTGTCATTTGCCTTATTAAACGCTAATATCGCTTTTAGGGCAAATAAATCGATAGAACACAGTCCTGGGAGCACACCTGTCTCCGTAACGCAACAGATAACGGACCTTCGTCTCGCCCACGCCCACGCCCTCGAAGAAGTCGGCGCCACTAAAGCCCTTTTACGAACAAAGGAAGTCGAAGTGGCCGAGGTACAGCAGCGGGAGACTGATGCCTTGACGAAGATTTCGGATCTCCAAGGTATTGTCAGGGCATTGGAGGGCAGAAAGCAACAGGTGGGACTGTTGGAGAAGGAGGTCGGTTTCCTCAAGGCATTGGTGGTATGTTAATCTGTTTCGACTTTCTCTCCTCTATAACAAATTATGCAGGCAAGCTTCGAAGCCGAACAAGAAGAATCCCCTGATGAACGGGTAACCGAACTTGAAACGCTCCTAGGCGACTATAAACGGACCAACGCCGCTCTCAGCGTTGAACTCGATGGACTGCGAGCCATGGCTCCCCAAGCCGAGGTACAGGAGGCGAAGGACGCCAAGGTAGCTCTTGAAGCGGGTACGAGAATTCTTTTCCCGTCAGTCGACCTGCTGATTTCCTCTCCAGCGCTTGGACGATCTCAAATAGAGTGCTTCGAGCAAGCCAAACGTATCGACAAGCTCGAGCAGGAACTCTTTGACCTCAGCGGCGAGATTGCTGGCGGCAGGCATGTTCCTTCCGGTGTTCGCGTCCTCACTATGCGCGACAACCCGTTCCAAGAGTGGGTCGATATTCGCGAGGAAGTCGTCAAGCGTCTGGAGCACGAGAACGAGGTGCTTCTCGAGCGCCTGGCCAAGGTCGGTTCCACGCCCTCCACTGACGACGACGCTGGGATGGTCCCGCGCGAAAGCTACGATCTTGTCAACAAGGAAAAGCTCGAGCTCAAGGAAAAGGCGGAGCAAGGCGAAATACGGCTGAAACGGCTGAAGGAGATATACCGGAAGAAATCCGCCGAGTTCCGAGAGGTCGTGGAGGCGCTGTTGGGCGTAAAGTTGGCATTTTATCCGAATGGGCAGACGAGGGTGACGTCTATGTATAATCTGAAGGCGACGTATGTGTTCTTGTCAGCGGAGAAGGGTCAGATGCGCCTGGTTGCGCAGGGTCAGGAGGGGCCGCAGGCTCTCTCGGAGTCGATGGACTATTGGGTGGGGACGGAGCAGTGCATACCGGGCTTTATGGCTACGATGACGCTGGAGTGTTATGAGGCCGCGAAGCAGCGCGGCTTTGTCGTCGAGGAAGAATAGAGTGTATTTTTAGATGGGCATCTCATTGTAAATTATTGAACTGCATTTCCGATCGCATTGTATACTTAAACTTGGTGCTCTTTATATATGCACGAGAAACTGTGGCGCAACCTTGTTCGCAAATTAGTAACAGCGTGCATCGCGTCTGAATCTGGTTCCTGGGGATATGTACTTGGAGGTTGCTCTGAAAGTACATCCGGAAGCTGCTAAGAAATGTGTTCAATGACAGGAAGAGCTTGAGGGAGGATTTTCACAGTGGGAAGAGATGAACATCTTGGGCAGGTTGAAGCCAGTAGACGGTGAGAGGTACAAGATCATGATCAGGGAGAATCTTTTGACGTCAAGTCCCTCTGATTGAGTGATCACCCGTTTCTCGTATGTTGACATCCATATTTTAATATGGGCGCCTCTAGTCGAGTGGTAAAGGCGTCCGTTCTGGGTTGATGAGTCTGGTTTTTTCACTTGAATGGACACCAGATTGCTTGTATCCCAAGTCGGAAATATATACTGCACTGGCAGCCTCGGCGAGCGCATCCGAATTTCAAGTAAACATTATCTTGTTTTTTTGGGAGCTACATCATTTTCATGGTATGCACAACAGACACCAGAAACGGTCTGACATGGACAAAGAGAAGCATAATATCAGGTCGACCGCCGAGAAGCCGTCCCAGCGCTTCGCCCTTTCTTGGAGCGCTTCGGAGGTGGCGGCGGTGTATCGTCGGTCGAGTTCTTTATGTAGTGCCGTTACTGAAACTGCTGGTCTCTCATCACGGAGAAAATTTTGGGAAATGGCGTTAGCCGAGCAGAGAGTAACGAACGGATGGTGAAAGAGATGGGCGCGTTAGGAAACAATGGAATCCCGTCAAATAAGCTCAAACATCATGTGACGAGGCGCATCGTTTGTTGCCAATGCCATGGCTTGCTGGCTTCTTGAATCTCTGCCATCACCATCGTCAATATCTTCTTTGCCATATCTCTCCGCTATATCACGATGCCTGTGTCTCTGGAGAACGTTAACGTCTCGCGTGCCTTTACTGAGCCGCTCAGCGTTCCGATTATGCATCCAAGGACGTTGTTGGTTCGTTCGAATCATGCTGCTTTCATTCTACAGCTAAATCATGACCTAGATCGACTCCCTGGAATTTCTATGGGGCCTCAATCGAGGCCAGATGAGTGCTTATTTCAATGTTGACGGTAACTTTCTTCGAGGTCTGTCTTCAAGTCATCGCAACGGAACTTGAGCTTACTTTCCTCCAGTTCAACCTGACCTCAAAGAAGCTATCGATGCTGGAAAGGTCGCATTAATTCCCCCAAATTACGTTGTTGAGGAACTGCTTGAGTTCCAAGAGCAAAATCGTCAACTCCCTCTTGTCAAGAGGCGAACTTTCACCGAAGTATGCACGCAGTACCGTACTCCCGACATTTATGATTCAAAGTCTCCCAAGGTATCCCCATTCAAGCCATGCGAGTGTCGTGTCGTCCCACTGAAACCTGGCGTCTCGCTATACTCTCTGAATCCCACGACTGGGAAAGTAACCCCTTGGAGAGGGACACGCACGTCCTTTCCCTCCGTCTCCTGCGGAGTACATCCCTTCTTTCTCCTCACATACTCATGTCTGGAACTCCTCAATCCTTCGCGTGCCATCGACCGCAAACTCGGGCTTGGGGACAAGCTCATTCAGTGTTTTGGTCCTTGGCACATGGCCCCGCCCTTCGAGTTCTACGACGGCGGCTATATGGGACAGTTTGGTCGCCCCGTTCCGCACAAGTATCGTTCCCTACTTCCGACGACTCCTCCTGTGCCGGACCTCGTCCGTTCGTCGTCTGCCTCCTCCTCCTTGGACTCGGAGCGCTCTTCAAAACGATCCAGGTTGTCCACGCCGTCGGATTCAGACTCTGAAGCTGGAGTGGATATCGTCAGGTGGGTGTCGGACTGTGATGCGGCATCCTTTGCGGATGGTCATGAGTTGGACGTCGTTCCATGTAAACCTCTCGCCTCCCCGGAGGCCATTAGGCGTCAGAGCCCCAAACGAAAAAGGTCCTAGGTTTCCTTCACCTTCCCCATACACGTCGCTGTTTATTTATTCTCGTATATTATTTACCCCCGAGCTCTCGATCTTCGTTTATCAAAGTTTTGCCACGTACCGTCAATCAACTGAGGGGTGTGACTTGACTGCATGGGGCTTTGAGGTCGCTATGCTCGTTCAGCTCGATGTAAATGAGCGAGTGAATGAACCACAGACGGTGACAAGGAGCATTCTGAGTGATCACAACACGCTGCACGGATAAGAGATAGCATGAGGAGCTCTCACTATTAGAGGAGGAAAAACAAAATTTCAATTCATTTATAACCCGAAACCTGCAATTCAAGTACTATCTTCGGTACCCACCGGAGGCGCCAAGGCTGACGTCTCCTCATCCTCAACGTCGGGCCCTAATTTCCTCGTAACAGTCTCATCAACATCACCCGCATAGTTTACGAGACAGGCCACGAGAGCCAACACGATGACAAGCACGCCACATATCACAAGCATCTTTCTTTCATCCTTCTTGCCTATCTCCTGGAATGGCATTTTGCGAATTGTGACCTCAAGCTACAAATCAGCGTAAGCACTCGTTTCGTTTACAAACATGACTAGTGACTTACAGAAGCCTGCCGCGCGACAATATCCAAGATCTTGAGGCCTCCGAACAGCGGAGCACTAGGAACAACTGAAAGGAGAGCGTATTACGCCGGCACAATACTATCTGTCAGTAACGACAGTCCGGCGACCACAAGTGGAATGGTTTCAGAGGACGTTGTGTAAACCAGAATAGGGATCACGATAAAGGATACGATGTCTAAGAGAATACTCCACGTCGCGAAGAGTCTGATGAAACGATATTGCGCAGTCAAAGTGGGCTTGCGAGTCGTTCTGTGCAAGAAGACGAAGATACCACCTAGCAACGCATTAGCTGTTTATTGGAACGAGGCCAGATGTGGAGCACGAACCGGGCAAGACGACAAGCAACAACACGAGCGTAGCTAGTGGCGAAATCGCGTAGAACAGGTAGGGCTGGATAGCAATGAATAAACGTCTGTGAATACTTGAACGGTAATACTCACGAAGGGCCGACCACCCTCGTCGTGCCGATGGGCCAGAATCAACATTAATTTCACCATGGAGAAAGACTGCTGACGGTAAGAAAGGGAGTATGATTGACTGACAAGTCCTTACCTGCGCTATCGTATAGATCACAAATGCACTGCTGATCGCCAGGATGCGCTTCGGCACAAGTAACACGGCCAACGGTGTCGCCACAACCTTGTCAATGCGCTTCCATGGGTAATCCACGTGTGGGCCTGCTTGGCTGTCGGGTAGTAGGACGTGCGCAAGTACGATATGGACCACGGGGATGAGCAGACAGACAATCCAAGCCGGGACCTCAATCGTGCCCTCATTGAGCATGAATCCAAACAACGTAAACACGACCTGTTGAGATTAAGACGCCGAACGCACTGGAATAAATGGCTAGGTACCATGTTGGCCAAGTAGTGGAGAATGAAGTCCAAACCCATGACAAAAGAGAATATCGCGAATCTGCCGCGGATGCTCGATAAGTTACAGTTAAGATATACTGACGTGAGACACTTACCTTGAAAGAGGCCGTGTAATCACGTCCGTGAGTTGTCTGATATCACAACGTGAATGAGTCGACCGAATATCAAGACTGACGGACGTACGCGTAGATCAAAGCGCCGAAAACAAGATTCCCACCCAAGAGGCCATTCAAGAGATGCACAATACATGCCGCGGTGTACGACGTCAAAAAGTACTGAAGGTAGATCAGAACGGCTATCGCACTAGGCCTGATTAGAACTGCTTCGTAGCTAGAACGATTGAGAACGCACAAGATAAACATCCCCGCGATGGATATCATCATGACACGCTTCGGTCCCCATGCGCTCGGGGAAGCCAAACGCAACCACAGACCCGTGGTGAGCGTTAGCGCGATGATGTACAGCCAGGGAGGTAAGCCTGCAAGTTTATCAGACACGTTCTGTAGAGATTAAGTAGACTCACTAGGAGGTATGTACCGGATCTCCGGAACGTGTGGGGAGTTTATAAAGGGCAGAATGTACAAGGCGAATTTAAGCAGGTTGTACTATCGTCAATTCAATACACCAGGACAAATCGATACGAGATCATGAGCAGCACGCACATGGAATTCGAATATTCCGTAAATGACAAGAAGACTGGCGCATCGCGTTGAGCAGTGGGTCAAGATACTTATCAGAAACCTGCACATACCGGAGGACATAGAGTTTGGGAACAGATTTTGGTCGAGCCATGATGCCTTCCCTATTCTCGGACTCGAGGAGAGGCGCATGAGGGTCGTCTGCGACAGCACTGGCGTCGTCGTTAAGCATGATGCCTATCAGTATGTGGTGGTCAGGAATCAAGAGTCGCAGTAGCGCCGTAATCATATTATCAGTCTCGATCAATCACAGGACGCACAACTATATTTGGTGGCGCTTAAGGATCCGAAGGATAAAGATGAGGCCTCCAGTGCAGCTTTGATTCTCTTTGGTACGAGTTTCCTTGCTCGACCTCAGGAAAGACGAGATGCCGAACCAGAGATGGCTCCTGGTCGGGCCGCCGGACCGATGCCGAAAAAAAACAAGGAAACGTGACTCTGTTGGTTGGTTCTGCACGGCGCGCGTGTATGGCCTCTCCACCGCCTACATGGACGGCGCGCTCTTACGACTACAAGGTGTCGCCGGATAGGGACGATACCGCGCCCTCTCCCCCTCCTGCCCCCGTGCTGGAACCACGCATTTATCAGGAGCAATTATTCGAATTCCATGCTCCCACCTTACCCATTGAGGATGACTCCTCTTCGGCTATTCCTTCATTTCCTCTACAGCTGGTTGATCGGCATATTCCCTATAGTCTTATCCTAAAACACGTAGAAATCCTCCCTTCTCTACCTAACGATATCTCGGATGCCCTCGACAATTATTCTGCGCAACTTGACGCGCTTCCAGATGCCGCGTTCGTATTTCAGAAATCCAGGCATCGGGATATGACGCAAGTCAACGCACAAACTATTTCTGACCTCAGAAAAAGGAGCATCTCCGTACCTGGAGGGCGCATTGCTTCGAGTTTCCTTCTTCGGCCATCGCAGCCTAACGGGCAGACTTTGTTGATGTGGCTCTCACTTAGAGTAAACTCAGAGTTCGGTCTTTTGCGCGAAGAGTATGCGTCGCAGACGCCGTCTTTAGAGATAACTGATTTACCTCCTCAATTCCATGATCTGGATGACGATACTCGGAAGACTTTGGCGCGTCTTCTGGAGCTTTCTCCCTCGCTAATCTCGACAATGTTCTTTTTTCCCGAGGCTCTCCCGCTGCTGGAGGATATGTCCAGGATCGCCATGCTAGATTTATTTCCCTGGCAAGTGGACTCCCGGTGTTCTAAAGTGCCGCCACCATCCCTTTGCCCTCCCGACGCACCGAAAAGTCTTTGGACCCTTCCAACAGCTGCCCATGCTAGACGTAGTTCCCGGATAAAACAGCGTCTTGGCCATTTACCGCGGCGTGCTCCCGAAGCAGGTCGCGTCCACCTCATCGATCGTCCCGACCAAGACGAAGAACAATATCGACCCATGGCTGAGGATTATATTCAAAAGGTGAGAAATATTATGTACTGACCTTATCTTAATCACCCAAGTATTGACAACTTCTATGACAGGCCTGGATTGACGCAGTGAAGATTGATTCGTCAGTGGTCGTATTTGACTGCGGTCATTTCATTCGACTTGGGATACGCCATCGACGGCTCCAGACGCTGTTTCTCTCTGAACTCATTGACATTCGTCGTTGCGCTGCTCCTGCCTATGGGCGCTTGTGGACTGCCCTGCATGTTGCGTCAGTGTACGACGCTCTACAACGTTTACCAGAACTTGAGATGGTCGCTGAGCTCAAGCGCAAAGCTGCTGAGCCAGACAATCTTCCGCCCCCCAAGAGGTCGCGCACTGCCTTTACCGAACACCGGAACGTTGTTCTGGTATGATGTCTTTCGTGTTGTTTCTTTCACTGACCTTGCATTCCTCAGGCAACACAACAGCGAATCGCATCGTCACCCACTGTCGCCCTTTTCTTTCAGTTCGACGGACTCGACTCCCCGGCGCCCATCCTGGTGTTTCCCCCAACCACCAAACCGAATAATACTTATGCGCCTAAGGAGTATATTAATGTCGTTCTGGAGAAGAGACTGGGCAGTGGTGCGGTGGGAGAGGTTTATAGAGCAGTCATTCAGCCTGATGGTTCCTCGAAGAAACCAAGATACTGCCCATTCGTTATCAAGATGGCGACAACGGCGTCGCGAATCCGACGACTCCGTCACGAATACAGCGTATATGAGCACCTGCACAAGGTACAAGTCGCCGGTATACCTACAGTCTTGGGATTCCGTGAAGCCTCAAACTCCTCGATGTGTGTTCTCCTACTCTCGCATGTCGGTCGACCGCTTGGTTCGCGGATGGACTCTGATCGAAAAGTGAAGTTCACGTCAAAGCAAAGGTCTGTCAAGCGTGCTCTTTGAAACTAGCGTACTTAATATTCCGTAGCAAGGAATTGCGCTCCGTTCTCCGGGGAATTCACGACGCTGGGATATTGCATCGGGACATTCGCTCATGGAATATCCTGATTGACGACTTTGATCACGTCTACATTGCTGACTTCGATCGAGGCAGCTTCGAGGGAACAGAAGAGAATTTTGTTCAAGAGAAAGCGCGTTTGGACAGCTTCATATCGGGAAAATATGTCGACGAGGATGAGGTCATTGGGAGCGATAATCTCAGTTAAGACTTGTAAGTACACAACATGCTATATTTAACATTTCACTCTCTTCTGAGGGTTGCCTTTCAATGTCGATAGAATCTCCGTCAGCGTTTCTTTATCGTTGTTTGCTTCTTCAGTTAAGGCGGAATCGCCTTCCAACCTCTTCTTTCCCTCAGTCCATCCGGTGACAAAAATTGAGCGTCGTCCCGGCGTCCATAAGATACAATGATCAGAGAGTTGGTTGTGGGTGAAACCCGCCTTGTGTACCGCCGAGAGCCAAGTGTGAAGCTCGGTCCTGTAGAGGGACATGTGAGATGATATCGAAAGATGTTACATACATATTCACCTACGAAACAGATGATGGGATGCGATGCTATCGGTGATCCCGATGGGGCAATGCTCCATGATGAAGAAGGGTATACTCCTTCCTTCCCTCCTTCCGACGAGTTCCAGCGCATCCGAAAAAAGCGGCATGCCTCGGTGACTTCCTGATTCCATTTACAACAACCAACGGAATGCGTCCTGTCGACTTCGATACGTAAATGTCCCCTACATCCGCGTTCTCGCGCAGAGTTAGTCGTACAGCGACGTAGTACGCATTTCATCCGTCTTGCATCCGTCCTCCATTGACCTAGAAGCACTTGGCGTGGTTCAGGAATCCCTGGCTAACCTATCTTCTCTCCCAACCTCGTCTAATCAATTCCCAAGTGCATGAATTCGGCCCCGCACTACACTCGGCGACCTTCGTGTTCTCTTCTCTCAATCTCGGACAGCTGGACAGCCGACTATTTAAGGGATAGCATCTCATCGCTCTCATCCAGCGCTCTACACGATGCGACCCTCTCCCTGTCTCCTGGTCTATGCTCTCGTGTTCGCGTCTCTGGCTTATCTCGTTAACGGAGCGGCCTTATCCAGCAACAGCGCACCACTCAAATGGATGAACTGCGGTAGGAAACTTTCGATTCTCCGCCCGCTCTTCAATGCCTCACTATTTCTCATAAAGGGGATACTCACAATACCGTGCAATTTGTCTCCCTAGAAGTCACCCCCGAAATCCAGATGCCCGGTAAAACCTACACAGTCAAACTCACTGCGGCGGTCTCGAAGCCCATAGAGGTGTGTGCCCGCCGCTCGACACTCCCTTCATCTCACATCCCTCTAGAACGGCGCAATTGGAGCCATCGCTGTCAAATTTCAAGGCTACGAAGTCCTCAAGAATTCGTTTGACATCTGCAAAGAGGCGTATAATTCCTCTGTTCATCGGCGCGAGAAGTCCCTTTCTGATGCGCATTACAGAACGGACACCAGCGAATGTCCTATCGAACCAGGCAAATACACCGTCGAACGAACTGTCACCCTTCCGAATGATATCCCACCGGGTTCGTGCGCAGCTTTTATTCATGCTACGACTGACTCGAAGCTCACCATGTATCTAATGTAGGCCAGTATATAATTAACGTGTTCGGCTTCACAAACGACGATGAGGATCTCATGTGTCTAAGTATAAGGGACGAGGTTACAACTTGAACTTGTACATAGACGTTTACATGTCAGTGCTTTTGTACATCAGAACTCTATACAGTCTATCTAGCTGTCTATATTTAATTCTTTCCTACGTCCTTCTTGAGCTCCTCCGCCGTCTGTCAGGCTGCTGCTAGTTGTCGGCAAGTACTGCAGTGACAATATAGTAGTCCAAAAGCAGCCCAGCCTCAACGACGGCCCCAAAGTAAAAGCCGTACCTAAAGAACTGTGATACGATGACATGAGCACCCGCGGAAGTGGAATCGGAAAACCGGCGCTCACTGCTCGTGTGCAGCTCTCCGGACTTCCCATATCCACACCGTTCAGTTGCCACGCGAGATGGGCCCCAGCACCCACGATACTGATGACAAAGTACGCGTAGGATTGGTCTGCAAGAACTCCAGCGGCCGTGAATGCGAGGATGGTGCCGGCACCGAAGATGGGCAGAAGGGATTTCAGGCGCGCGCCGAAGAGAACTGCAGTCGAATTGATACCGGCTTGAGCGTCCTCTTTGGCGTCTTGGAAAGCGTACAGCGTGTCTGAGCAATGAGTAAAGGCGAGACAGAAGGATACGGGGACATACCACCCCACACCGTCGCGCTACGGAGCAGCCATGTTATGAGAGTTCACGTCAATAAATAAACGAAGACGTACCACCAACCTCCAAAATACTGGACCCATGCAATCATGGGAAGCTCGTTCGTGACTAAAGCCCAGGCGAAAAGAATTCCCATATTGCAGGTAAGACCTACCGACAGAATACTGTTCAGTATTGAATGTGGAAGCGGTAATGGCGACCTACCAAGCCACGCCTGCGGCCAATACGTGATTCTCTTCATCAAGGGATACCCGAGTACGAGTGGTACGACGGCTACCAGGACTTTCAACCTGCAATCCGCTGAGCTTGGTCATTTTGAAGGAGGAAGAAGCGTACGTACGCGACCTGATTGATACCCCAGACCAACCAGAGCAGGATAGCTACGTGAGCTCCGAGAAAGATGATAGCACTCGTGAGGGAGATTGCCTTTGACGCCATGGGACGAGATTTCGTGCGTTCTATTGTAATCAGGGGATGAAATTATTCGTTAATCGAAAAGACGCACCAACTTGAGCGTCGAGATCGCGATCCATAATGTCGTCCCAGACGCAGCCGGCGCCTAGTGGCGATTACAACTTACAAGCGATCTTCAAACAGGAACGAGTGAAGGCGACGTACTACGCCAAAGAGAGTTTAGTAATGTCTAAATTTGTGTGGGAGAGCTAGATACCTGCGAATGATACAAGCAGAGGCAAAGCCGAATCCGAACTTGGCGAGAAACAAGTTGGGTGGAAGCTGGACGACACGTGCGGCCATCGTCAAGCCCCACGCTGCGTACGCGGATGAGTACAATGGGAGAGAGACGTGAATAGGCGGCTTACCGTAGGGGGAGAAACATATCGTGATTCCGACGAGCGATTTGACTCTTGCGAGTTCGATCTAGAGGTGTCAGGAATGCAGTAAGGAGTACGGAATATTGAAAGGAAGGGATATAGTTGCCAAGTGGTGAATTGAGGAGGCCATTACAGTCGACGCGATTCAATGCTGTTTTGTTGGGTGTCTGCAGGCCTATTAAATAGCTATCTATGCGTGCAAGCACGCAAGTACGACTGACGGAATGTACTTACATTCCTTGCGACTTGCTTAAGGCTGGGCTGCTGACACGTATCGTGTCAGTTGAATTGGAGCAAGCAAAAAGTCGGGCTGAGAACGATGCTGCTAACAGACGCGATGCCTCAGATCCTCCCAGGCAGAATGTCGCCCTTCCATGAAATCCGGATCATGATTCAAAATTTTCGAGGGAGGGAACGTTTCTGTACCGAAGAACTATGAAGACGCGAAATAGTCGAATATGTGAACGTGGAAGTTGGAACCAAATTGAAAAGCCAGGCAAATCGCAATGATGAGAATCACGTGGAGGGGTTTCCGGGGTCTTCCCCTACCCTCTTATACCACAACCACCATATTGAAGTGGGATTTCCCGCTATTTACGCGTCGAAAAGGTATATTTCGCGCCTTCAAAACTCTTCAACATTACTGTGCAGTCAGAAGATTAATTCGGCTCTGATGAGGCAAGTCTTCCTAGTCGGGCCGTCTTAACGAATTAACAAAGCAGTCTATGCAATCTTGTCAAAATCTAGTGGCCTCTGGTTTTCGGTACAAAAAATGCAGTGGACTTGTCAACTTGCGAAACTGGACATGCTTGATGCCGCACTGCATTTGTTAAGCTTATGTATGTCACACTTTGTCATTCCATCATCCTCTCATTGTTGTCCAAGCATATATTAATGGACCATTCCTTAGCAAAACCAATCGACACGTCTCTTCTACGTGCGCTACGAATACGCATATAAACCAAGGACAACGACTTCGCCATCATTCGCACCCCGCATCATGGCTGCCTTCGTCGACATTCTCGTTTTCAACGGCCAAGGCGCTGCCGACTCCAAGCTCTCGCAGATGCGCGCGCTCGCCCTCCAAAGTCTCACCGTTCCCGCCGTATCGGTCCTGTTATCCGCCTGCCACGAAGCGTTTCGTGCCGAAATGTCAACGCTGCCCGCTTCGGAATCTGGTGTTGACTTGGCCGATTTTACTACCAAGGAATCTCTCCTCACCATCGACGGCGCTCGATACGCGTATAATGCCATCATATCTGGGTCCACACTTTTTCTCGTGCAGGCCTTGCGCTATCTTGTGTTTATTACAGCGCAGGTATCGGACACGGCAGTCAATGACAGACTGAAGTGGATCGATTTGCATGCTGCTGGCGTTATTGGCTTCTCCTCCGGCATCCTCCCTGCGGTCGTCGCTGCAACGTCGGACTCGCTCCCGTCGTTCCTTCATCATGCGGTTGAGGCGTATAGACTTGCCCTTTGGATCGGCTTCCGCGCTCATCGTTACCGCAACGAAGTCATGCGCAACTTGTTCATCGAACGCGCAGCTCCATGGAGCCTTGTCTTCATAGGGACACCTAAATCTAGCTTGGAGAATGCCATCATGACTTTTACCAAGGTGTGAAATACTTCCACTATATTGTTGGAACTACTCCTCATTCTGTGGATCACAGGGAAAAGACACATCATTGCTTTATATTACTGCTGTTATCGACTCTACCACCATCACGGTTTCTGGTCGTCCGGACGTGCTGGCCTCATTTGCACAGAGATTCAAAGGCCGTGTACGTGAGACGACCCTCGAGACGCTGTACCACGCACCCGCCCACCTTCATAGCGCGCGACAAGAAGTGCTGGATGATGTTCGACGTCGGCATATCCAGTTTCCCACATTGGACAGTGTCCATGTCCCCATTCATTCCAGCTTCTCAGGTCGAGT
>QLPD01005300.1:0-13589 GCA_003314085.1 Hymenopellis raphanipes | reverse complement strand
CATGGGCGTACTAGCTTCAGTCATGGTATTGGAAGTGGATGATGAGTGCTTGGTTTCTACATTGCTACGCTTATAACTGTCCTAACGGCCCCACCTAGATCCTGAGATAGCTGACTCATGTCGGAAGTAGACGACGAGTCTGCGATCGGCTTGTGAGATACATGTTGATGGCAAGAACGAAAATCTTTTCAAGCCACGTGGACGAGTTTGGATACACAAACGTCACGCTTTTTTTGACTTGCTCCGCTACTTGCAACCTACCTGAAAAGCTACGTCTTGCCACCTTGGTGTTATTTAACCGAACAAGATTTCGTAACGATAGCTTCGAAATGATTGCGACCTCTCGGTACGGTTAGTTCTTCTCCGGACAGGTGAACGCCACCCACACCTATCTGAACATCTGACCTGTGCCGGGTACGCCACATTCACTAAATGCACGCAGAATCGATACGCGCATTCTCCTCTCTACTCCCATCTGGCTTCTTGAAAAACTCTCCGTCGGGATCTTGTATCCAATCGCGTAGCCTATCATTGCACTTTCCTCAGCTGATCTTCCATAGAGGATCATAGGAGTCCGTTCCCGTGGCATCTTCACATCACATATCGCGAAGCCAAAGGTATGAACATACTAAATTTAGCCCGCACACACTGTGTGAATCGATGAGGGGAGAGCATATAGTTGGCGGCGTTGGCATACAAAATGGAGCTCTTGTGGTTGAGATTGACGTACCATCCTTCCTTACCCTGCTGTCATGGCTGGTATTCAAGTCGACTCCGAGATTGCTGCTATCAGTGAGACTCGGAGGCACCTTGGGATAAGTGAGAAGGACGACGTTTCCTCGGAAGTACGCCTTGAGCTGGAACAGGACGGTGTCCATGATGGGCTCGAGTTCCCCACGGAGGAAGAGCGCGCTACCTTGAGGCGGGTTTCTGATTCCATCCCATGGAATGCGTATTGTATGCACAATCAGACTATCTATGGTCTTCTACAAACACTTTTGTCTAGTAATTGCCGTAGTCGAACTTGCTGAACGCTTCTCAGTACGTGGCTTGATTCTGGACTCAGAGTTACTCAGTGAAGTGCTCGTAGTTTTACGGTTGCAGCGTTGTCTTTGTAAGTTTCGAATTTGACAGGTGTTGGCAAGGGACCTGACTTTCACGCCACAGACAAACTTCATTCAACAACCTCTGCCGAATGGTTCTCACACCGGTGCTGGATTTTCCGACGGACAATCGGGCGCCCTTGGCCTGGGACAACAAGCCTCGACGGGTCTTACTACCTTTTATCAATTCTGGTACGTCTTTTCTGCCCCAATGTTAGGATGAATCCCATTTCATACAAGGTGCTTCGTTACTCCCCTGCTTGGTGCCTATATCGCAGATACTTACCTTGGACGCTTCGACACGATTTGTATCGCGGTCTTCGTCACCTTACTTGGCCACATTCTGCTGATTGTGTCAGCTGTTCCCGGAGTCATCGAAAAATCTGGGGCCGTTGGCGCGTTCGCTATCGCGCTGATTATTATGGGTCTGGGTACCGGACTGTTCAAGGCCAATATCTCGCCTTTGGTCGCTGAACAGTACAAACGTACCAAGCTCTTTATCAGGGTACAAAAGAGTGGTGAACGTGTCATTGTGGATCCTGCACTGACCGTTTCGAGAGTGTACATGGTGAGGCTTGAGCTCCAAAGCACCGATAGACAGGAGTTAACAATCTGAATGTCTAGTACTTTTGCCTCTTCATCAACATCGGAACCTTGGTCGGTCAAATTGGTATGACTTACTCTGAGAAGGTACTGTGTTAGAGAGTCAAACGCTACGTGAGAATTCAGACTCACCAGCTATCTATCTAGTACGTCGGGTTTTGGCTCGCTTACACTCTCCCGACGATCGTATTCCTGCACTGTCCTATTGTGTTATGGATAGGCCGGAAGCGTTACATTCGGTCACCTCCCACAGGCTCCGTTCTCGAGACCGCCCTCAAACTATGGAGACACGTGATGGAAGGCCAATGGAGCACTAACCCTGTCAAAACCTACAAGAACATGACCTCGCCCTTGTTCTGGGAGCGCGCGAAACCTAGTCATATCGTAGGCCCAAAGCCTGCCTGGATGAACTTCGACGATCAATGGGTTGATGAAGTCAAGCGTGGGGTCAAGGCCTGTGGGGTGTTCTGTTGGTTTCCCCTCTACTGCACGCCACGTCCCTTGTCCTATCGTTATTATTCATTCATCCGAGCGCGTAGTCTTAACGTACAATCAGTTGAGCAACAACTTGACGTCGCAGGCAGCCACCATGGAGACGCACGGCTTGCCGAACGACGTCTTGTCGAACTTGGATCCTTTCGCACTGATCATCTTCATTCCGCTCTGCGATCTTGTGGTAAGGTTTCTTTTTCTGCGGCGACGTAGCACTTAACCATTACGGTTATATAGTTCTACCCAGCCTTACGGCGCGCTGGGTTGAATTTCAGTGCTTTGAAGAAGATTGCGTTTGGTTTCTATACTGGTGCTGGAGCCATGGTATGGGCTGCAGGTTCGTCAGACTTGCTACATTTTAGTTTCAGCAACTAAGGAAATGACCCAGTCGTTCAACATTACATCTACAAGGTGAGTGCACCTGTTCAAAATCAAGTCTCAGGTTCACTGACAATATCGCTGCAGAGGAACCCTTGTGGATACCAAGCAGCTACCTGCTTAGATGCTGATGGAAACACCCTTGTTGCACCCTTGAATGTTTGGATCCAGACTGGCTCGTATGTCCTTATCGCGTTCAGCGAGATCTTCGCCTCGATTACTGGCCTGGAATATGCGTTTACCAAAGCGCCGAAGAACATGCGCTCTCTCGTCATGTCTGTCTTCCTATTCACCTCGGCCCTTTCCGCTGCTCTTGGTGAAGCCTTCGTCTGTACGTTTCAAATCCTTCCTGCACACTTGGGGTGTAGCTCATCATATATGACAGCACTTTCCATTGATCCTCTCTTGGTATGGAATTACGGTGTCATGGCCGTACTAGCCGGCTGTACCGGTGCCGTTTTCTGGCTTGTCGTCAGGAAATTGGACGCTAGGGAAGACGAGTTGAACAACCTGAATGAGGGTCACATCGAAAAGCACTGATAGATATACTGTTCCACGTAGGTAAAATGTTTTCTTATTCTGTTCTATGAGTAAATCAACGAGGTTTTGAAGAATGGTTACTGGGCGAGATACCTACATCTTATCCAGCCGCCTTGATGTGATCTGAAGCTGCCAGGATCTTGGGGAAATTCTCTTTGCTATACCTGATAGAACATCAACGCCACAATAAAGGTATCTGTAGCTTACCGAGGAACTGTCCTGCGGTAGTCGTCCGCAGCGAAATCATCGGGGGATTTATAAGTACTGGCCAGTAGTGAAACCGTTCGCCAAAGGAGAAAAGGCAACCACAGTGATCCCGAGTTCGCGAGCGTCGCCAATCTTCGCCGTACTAACCTCAGTCATGATAAAGGAGGAGAATTGAACGATGATTACTTGCTTTCAACATTGCGACGCTTATAACTGACCTAGCGGCCCCACCTAGAGCCTGAGATAGCCAGATAGCTGACTACACCACGTCGGAAGTGGATGACGAGTCTGGAGATTGGTGATACTGTAAAAGTGGAAGCCGACATATGAAGTGTAGACCTTTGTTGTAGCAATACCTATTGTTAATCGTGTATGTGGTGCTCGACGTTTGTGTTTCTATTTCTTCTGCCATTCGGTGTCGCCAAAATGGGAAATGTCTGATTTGCGGAGAACAAGTACAAGCGTTGAAATAGAGATAAAGCGTAGACATACGCAGGGCGAAAGGCATCATCTAAGTCGTTAGGCTTTGTATAGCAACCTCAACTCGTTCTAACGCTGTTTTTAAAGAGACAAGGGGCATTATGTCATGCACATGTTCTGAAATGGCATTTTCAACTTCCAACTCGACTCGATGAACAAGTGCCATACCATTTTGGATCTCAGGATCGTCAAGTGTCACGGTCAACATGGTTCTGATTGGGTTGAGCAGCTGCTTGTCGATATTGTTCAGGTTATCCCGGTCTTTGATGCCAGTCTACACAGTCGTCAGTTCAACAAATATCGAGGGCGTAGTTGACTGTTTATACCTTGTTCTTCTGGTCTCTCATGATGAGGACATATAACAGTGCAAGGCATTCGACAAGACGAGCAGGCTCCGATGATTCCTGCAATTTCTCTAGCGTGCGATGCGACTCGAAAAAGTCAGGAGGATCGGGCCGAAATATTGTGGGGCCAAGGACCTGCAGAAAACGCGGCGACGAGAAGAGATTCGGTGCCGAGGCGCCAAAAGCTTCTAGAATCGCCTCCTTGACAAGGCCCACCGCAGCCACTCGCATCTGGGGAAACTCTGAATGTGAACAGAGATCGTAAAGTATTTGGAGGCGAATGGCAGGGTCTGTCGAAGCGAGGATTTTGGATAAGATACGAAAAGTCTGATGTCTCACACTAGGATCGGGATGACCACTGGCTAATGCTGGCAAGACCGTGCATAGAGGGATGGCTATCTCGGTCGATAAGGTGTTAGTTGAATGAAGTGATGTCAACAAAAAGGATATCGATTCGTCCAGCGAGTTGTTGGCTTGAATAAATCCGAGTATGATCGAAAGCATTGATGATAAAGTTTGGGGTGTCTTTATTGATTCATCTTCGCTGTGCGCGACAAGTATGAAATGACATGGCGAGGGGAACGTTACAAGAAATTTAGGCGACACGCCCAGCGCATCGTATGAGGACTGGCGGTGTGGTGAGTGAATGCAGGACCAAACCTAAGCCACGACTTACTAGGGCGTTACTGATAGCGTTGGCACCATCCTCCCAGCCCGATTCAAGCTCGGTTCGAAAGCTGAGCCGAGGATAACATTGGGCGAAAGTTCTGGCTGCTAGAGAAGCGTGGAGGTATGGAGAATACGTAGTTATTGTACTGTCCAGAACACTCTTGAGCAAAGCCTGGCATGTATCGGTCAACTGTAGTAAATGGACAGGCAAAGACACGAACTTGGCAAGCGGTGCGGTCATCGGAGGGCAGATCGGGCTTTGAGAGTACCCAGCCATGAGCTTTCCGCACAAAATCGGAACTGGCGACGATGATCGCGCGCCCTTCGTTCGTGTTTGCATGAGAACCTGCGAAAGACATTGTTGAAGCGAGGTCTGTTACGATCGGCCTCAGAGTTTCCTGTGGAGATTTCTGACGGTGTTTGACGCGAGGGATTGCTATTTAAGAAGTTAAGGAATAGTAAGTTTGGACTGAGGACCGACGCACACCTGCAGAGTAAAGCTCAAGTAACGTGCAGAGTCGCGTGTTGGGCTTTTCTGTGTCCTCGTCAAAGTCACTCGAGCCGACGTGATGTTTAAGTTTCTCGACGGCCTCCTCAACGCCGATAAGTACCTCTTTGGCAGTACCACACTCTCCGATGAGCGCTAGTAAATCCGACGCAGCCGGATCCGAAGAGTCGAGAAGAGGTGGGAGCATGTTCAAGGGATCCTAAAGCACTGTTGTAAACGAGGGTAAAACAAAAGACAGAGTCTGAAGCCGTACAAGCAGGGATTCGTTTTGGCATATTTCTTGATATATTTCCCTGAGCGACGGTGCAAAGTCGGGATCGTGAGATGCAGAGATGATAAGCGCGACGGCTTCGAGAGTGCGGTCCTGTACAATGTCAGCGACGGTGGCAGAGCAACAAATAGCGGACCTCGTCGTTGTCGGCACTGAACATGGTCGGTATTCCAAGTCAAGATGCCCTTGACCGAATATAGTAACACTCAACCCACTTTCCTTTAAGTACCACCAACTGGTGGAATATGCCTGCGTTCGATGCTCACACTCGCAGCAAGATTTCCTTGAATCCAAAGGTTTTGTCCGCATCGTACGTCTAGCACCCGCGTATTCTCGCCAACAAACGGTATTCACATCTATACAAGGGTTCCAAGCAGACTGCTACCACGAACGCTGCTCTCGAATGCCCTATTTGCTACGGCCCTTCATCTAAGCAAGGACTGGCTCTTGGTATACGATGTTGGCATATTTTGGATCGTTATGCGCTTGCTGGCGTGTGGAGGACTTGGTGTCATGATATGGGAGGGTTGGACGGGTCAGCTCTCTAAGCGTCATAGCATAGAGGTCCGCGTGCTGTGATATGCTCTCATTGAGCCCATTCTAATACTCTTCTACAGTGGTCCGCGTTGGGGGCAGCATCGCTACTACTATTCGTCCAACAAGCGTGTTTATTTACGGCACTATCTCGACTTTCTTCAGTTCGGTAGGTGTTGTTAGGCTCTGTGTCTCTTCGACCTCACAATTCACGGCAGTGTTATCCTGTTTACCCAGTTCTCCACTCTCTGGGTAGACAGCGTGCTAAATACTCAGCTAGTAGGTTATCATATCCGCCTTCTACAACCCCTACTAATTATTCAGTCGCGCAAAACACTCTTCATTGCCTGCGCATTCCTCTTGTCTATCGTCTCAGACGCCGGATTCATTGCTGAGAACCTTCCGCGCCTTTTCCCAAGCTATGCTGCACTGGTACTTCACGGCATTTCCTCCGCCGCGTTGGATCATACGCTTGGCGTTGTAGCCCCATCTCTAGGGAAGACATTCACCATCGGCGCGAGCATCCTAGGTGCCTCCGTATTTGCCCTGCCCTTCTATCTCTTCCGGACATTCGTGGTGCGGCTGTCGTTTCTCTCTCTTAAGTTCCACCTGACCCTTGAATCAGTTGACCACACCTACGGCAACGGTACTTCCGCTATTCTCGCTGGGTGCCATCCCGTTCCTCTCGTACTGTCTTCTTTGGTTCCAACCGACAACCAACCGCACATTGGCTCAATTCTCCCCAATCCCCCAACACTTCGTCCTGTCCTATCCCTTCACTTTCATATTCGCGTGCATCTTTGGACCCTTGGCGTTTTCACAAAGTCCATGTTGGGCAGATCTTTTCGTGGCTTCTTTCTTATATGTTGGTAAGTGGACTCATGTGCGGATCGCGGACACGTCTCAATTTGTTATGTTGGCAGGCATGTACCCGGTGAATAGAGAGACGTCCATTGCCGTTGTACCGCGTACGCCAACGTCGCGCTTGATTCGATCGTACCTCAAAACTATACTCTCAAACTCCGAGTCGAGGAAGATTTTCTATTTCCTAATGCTCAACATGGCCTACATGATGGTACAGATGTTATACGGGGTATGGACTAACAGCCTTGGCTTGATTTCTGATGGTTTGTTATGTGCTGGTCCAATTGAATTCTGCTGATCGCACTTCCAGCTATACACATGGCGTTCGACTGTATGGCCATTGGTGTCGGTCTTTTTGCTTCCGTCATGGCTACATGGGAAGCAAATGAAAGATTTACTTACGGGTAAGTACTTGTCCAATTCTCGGACAGTTTACACATGGTTCATAGGTATGGGCGCATCGAAACTCTGTCCGGATTCGCCAACGGTATATTCTTAATCTTGATATCTATCTTTATTGTCTTCGAAGCCATTCAACGAATGTGAGTGTGTAGCGCATATTTAAGAGCCGTCTGACCATGCACATAGCCTGGAACCTCCTGAAATGAATACGAGTCAATTACTCCTCGTCAGCTCTTTGGGCCTTGCCGTCAATCTATTCGGGATGTTTGCTATGGGTGGACACCATCATCATGTAAGTGGTGCTCTTGTCCACATATCCAATGCTCAATCGGGTACTAGGGCGGGCATTCACATTCGCATGGTCATTCACACTCTCATGATCAACATGATCACAGTGCTCACACTCACTCCTCACCAACTTCCCATTCGCACTCTCACTCTGCGTCCTCTTCTCCTCAAGCGCGCCACTCACACTCACATGATTCTGACTGTAATCATTCGGAGGAAAATCATTCATCTCATTCGCATTCTCACAGTCCCGAACCTAGTCCTACTCATTCACATTCACATTCCCTTGCAGGTGTCCATAGTGAACACAAACCTCATTCTCATTCGCCGTCGCCACCTATCAGTCACTCTCATTCCGTGGCTTCTTCTCTTCCCTCCGACCCCGCCCATTCGCATTCGCATTCTCACTCTGACGCTCACTCGCAAGAAGTTCATTCACATACCAACGGACATGCGCATAGTCACTCTCACTCAGTGTCTCCACCTCTCTCCGATCATCCACATGGCGTTGTTGACTTGACATCTCCTCTACGTGAACCGAGGCGATCAAAACGACAATTCCCTGGTGCTGATTTAAAAATCGCGCCTGTGAATGGCAATGGGGTACTATCTGCAGTTGGCTCCCATGTGAGAGTTGTAGATGATGATATACCGTCGCCGATTACTCCAACTTACCGTTTCGTGAACGATGGTCATCTACAAACTCACACACCTACTCTTCACGCCCATCATGACCATGGACATGAAGGTCATAGTGACAACATGCGCGGTGTGTTCTTACACGTCATGGCGGTAAGTAGTTCAGTAGAGTTGGATATAGTCTCTTACCAGATTTTTTAACTTTCAAGGATACCCTTGGTTCAGTCGGTGTCATTGTGTCAACGTTATTGATACAGTTTTACGGATGGACAGGATTTGATCCAATCGCATCTCTGTTTATCGCAGTGTTGATAGCAGCCAGTGTCGTGCCGTTAGTCGTCGATACGGGCAAGGTTCTTTGTCTTGACCTTGACGACCGGGATGTGAAGATTGAGAGGGCTTTGTCAGAGGTCAGCCATTCCTTGTATCACTGAATTCTTCACTCATATTCCCTCCAGCTATCGTCTGTGGAGGGGTTAGCATCTTATTCAGAAGCCCGCTTCTGGCCCAAGGATTCGAGCACTGTGATTGGGTCAATACACATACAACTGGCTGCGTCAGGCTCGACTATCGATCCCGGCGGTCCCCACTCCGTGCAAAAGATGACCTATGCAAGAATAGATCGCGTTGTTGAGCGTGTAGATGCACTTTTGCGACAAAAGATTTCGGGTTTGGAGGAGTTAACTATTCAAGCTGAAGAGGCTAAAATTTATTTCAAGACTAGTGTACATTAAATAATCACGATAACTGGTGGCTGTGTAAACTAGCTCTTCCCCGCCATCATGTCCGAGCTTTCTACATTGACACTCTTCCCCGCGACACCGGCTCAGTTGACTGAATCGAGACGCCGAACCTTCACAGAATGGGGAAGAGGCATGACTGAAGAGCAATACCTCTTGCGTGACGCGTTAATGGACAACGCCGAACATGCTGCAAACGGAAGACTCATTACTTGGTAGGTAGATACCCATCGATCGGCTGAATCCATCGAACGTAAACCTCTCCGATTCTCACTAGAAGCGCTCCATCATAGGGTGCTTTGTCCACGCGAGGATCCATCAACTTTGGAGTTCAGATGCTCTTGCGAGACGTGAGTGCCCGCGTCTGTGGCGCTCTGATGCTGATCAATCTTAATATAGTTTTCTACGTGATGGACTTCTGCTACGGAAGGGTCCTGCTGGATGGGACTCTGAGGTGCAAGAAGTGCCCTGCTATGGGATCGCCTCCGTTTTTACGCCGCAACGTTACCGCAAGCGAGGGTACGCGAGGCATATGATGAGGCTTCTACACTGGTTACTCGCTCCCCACGAAGTGCTTCCTGCTTTCCCGGAGGAATGGACTCTCCCAGAAAGGCCTGCACAGCTTGTTCCGGGCTATTTCTCTTCCCTATGGAGTGATGTCGGATCGTTCTATCAGTATTGTGGTCCAACAACTGAGCAGGAAGGCTGGATTTTGGGAGACGCGACTGGCACGTTTTGGGAGGTGGAGGAAAGTATCAATGAGTTGGGTGATCAAAGGGAGGATCAGTACAAGTGGCGGTGGTTAACCTCAAGCGATATGTCTGATTTATGGGAAAGGGAGAAGGAGGTGATGAAGCGCGACATGATGGTCTTGTCCTCCACAACAGTGGAGAACTCTGGTCATCGCGTTATGTTTTCTTTTCTACCTGGCAAAGGAGTTGAACAGTTCCAGCGAGATAGGCACCCACACGTCTTTGAACGCATGCGGATTCCTCTCGATCCATGTGGTGTGTCGCTTGGAGATACGGATCAAGATGCTCTTGTGACTTGGACGATACAGGAGAAGCCTGCCCCGACGCTGTTAATAACCAGAATTCGCGTTGCTGATGCGGATATGTTTCCTGGCGTTTTGGTGTTGCTGTTATCTGTCGCGAAACGATACAGTTTGGAAAGGATTGAGATCTGGAATTTGGCTTCCAACTTGCGAGGGAAGGTTGAAGAGATTGGAGGCAGGAACGAGGCGCGAACTGAACATCTTCCCGCCTTCAAATGGTATGGGCCAGAAGAGACTGAAAGCGTTATATGGCTTAACAATGAACGGTTAGTCCACTTATCCTTCATTCGGCGTACTCAAGCATCAATAAATTTAGGTTCTGTTGGTGTTGATATGTACTATGAAGCTAAATACGCGTCGAACTACTCGTTGTATCGTAATTGAGCGTGTCATCTTGGAGAACTCTGAGGAACGCGTTTCGTTGAGTAACGAGCACGTGACAGTAATGTCACGCGAAATAATTGACTCCACGCTTCATGGACTACCACGACGACGATGAAGTAGTCCCGACGTCGGACACTGAAGAGCAGAATGAGATTGATATGCGCCTCACGCTGCCGCCGACGCTGACATATAATCATGCTTTGGGAGAGCATGTCCCGGCCAAGAAACGAGCAAGGACGCCTGTGAGTCGTGCTTAGATCTCTGGCTCGTTTGCGTGAATGATCTCTATTATAGGCGTCGACTGTGGGTCATTTCTCTCCTGTATCATCATCAACACCGGCATGGTCGCGTGCCAAGACACCCGCGTACTCCCCACCTCCGCCTCCATCTCCTCCCCAATTACCTCATAACTCATCCCCGTCCACGAGCCAGGTTCCTGTTATAAAGTCTGAGGAGGACTCGGACGATTCGCTTGATATGATCTTTGGCTACCACGCAACAGAGACGAGCAGTCAAGCAGCGCCTGGCACATCCTCTTCTCCTCGACTGCATTCTATTCCGCCACCATCTATGACGCCGGTATCCGACCGTGGAAATTCTCAACGCGAGAACACATTTTCGCAAGAGTTTCCTATGGATATTGACGACGGTTGGGAGCGACATCAATCGCCGCCCCCGGCATTAACACCCGACGTGGACGATCTGATGGATTTCGGCGACTCTGAAAGACCTACTACGCCTCCTCTTCCTGAGCGAACGTCTCCGATTCGACAAGACTCCCCTCTATCCTCGGCTCCCCCATCCCCACAGGCGCCGACTAATAACGTCGATCCGCCTGAGCCTTTTCCTGACATCCCTCCCGAATCTCGTTACAGCCTTCGCACCCGTAAACCTCAACAGAAGAACCCATATCTGTATGATCAGGTCAATTACAAGCTCCTTATGAAGAACAATCCCGAGGCGATTGTGAAGATGAGAGAGGTGGAAAGGGAAGTTCGACGTAGGAATGATGATCAGTATGAACAGGGCACTCAAGATCCCGAACCTGACGAGTACGAACATCGTCATCGGACCTCTCACAGTCGAAGTAAAAGCCGCCATCAGTCTGAGGATCTGCCAGAGGGACTGGAAGCTCTACCGGACTTTGATGCGGAGGACCGCGCTATTAACAAGGACGTGCGGGATGCTAAAAAGGAGCTGGCGAAAATCAAGCGCCGGCGAGAACTGGAAAAGGAGGAGGAGGAAAGGCGTCGGCGTAAAGAGCAGGAGGAGGCGGAGATCATGGAAGAGTCACAACTTAGGGCAGCTACACCTCCTTCCTTCAATGTAAGGAGATTGATACGTTTATTCCTTCACATAGTCTGATGTCTTTTCGCTTGCAGGACTCCTTCCGTGAACTGTCAATATCTCCTCAAAAGGGAACGCCTCGTTTGACTAGGTCAGGTTCCAGGACGGTCATCTCGCCGACTCCATCGCCAGTCAGGCATTCCCGTTCTCCCTCTCGTATCCCTTCTCCAGAGCAAGCTATGGATATCGATGGCTTCAATATTGACTCTCCTTTAGGATCGCGTGCATCCTCGCCGATCATTGTCGAAGAGGTTAACGGGTCATCAGACTCCGCTCAGTCACAATCGGAATCGGAAGAAGAGGGTTTCGAAAATGACGCTGGCGTGAAAGTCTTGAGCAGAATGTATCCCGCATTCATGATCAAAGACATTCTGAATGATGGGAGCAAAAAGAAGCGGGGCGCCGCTACTGGTGGAGCTCGGTCTAGTCAGAAGCGTACGAAGCGAGGGCGGTCACGTTCTGTGACCAAGATTGTGGGCGATCCAGAAAGCTCGGATGAAGACCGACGACCAGAGCAACAGGTCGATCCTGACGACGACCTCGTTGCGTTCGGTGAACCTGGACCAGGACCCTCCACGCTTTCCAACTCTTCGCGCGTCAAATCTGAACGCGACGTGATTGACATATCAACCGACGAGGAAGAGGATTACCCCAGACATACATATTACATTTCGGACGACGACTCTACGTCCTCTCCAGAACCCGAGAATGGCAGAAAGTGGGCGTTGTTTGGGAAGGAACCCGACGCGATCGATTATATGCTCGTTCGTCCTGTCCGCTCGGAGGCAAAGCGGAGATCACGTTCGCATCACTCTTCGAAGGCCACAGGCAAGAGTCGGAGGCCAGCTGGGAAAGGGAAAGGTCGGGAGATCCAGACGAAGCTGACCGACTGGGGTGGCCATGGAAGATCTATACGACCCGATGGGAAGAAAATGCAGAAGGGGAACATGGAAAGCAGCGATGAGGATGAGCCGGAAAACAGAACGACTTATTCCAAACTCACAGACAAGGAGCGCGCTAGGAGGGAGCTGAAAAAAAGGCGGAAAGAGCAGAAATCGAAGAACGGTGTCTATACGATTACGGCTCCTAAAGGGGCTCGTATCACCACCGGTCAACGACGGCATCCCCAGTCTGCGGACTTGGAGATCGAAGACGCTGTCACCGCCCCCACTGCGAAGGAGCAGACAGTGTTCCAGTATGCTCCTCGTCCTGCACCACCTAGACGCGCCGGTAAGGACCCAAGACGCGATGAGCCGTTGCAGCCTGAACAGAACAATGAACGGGAACCTTCACCAGTGGAGTTGAAACCTCCTGAGGTCGATGTCAAGAAGATCACTTTTGGGAGCAACACGTTTATCGGGAAGGGATGGCTGTTCGAGTTGATGGAGCATTCTGCAGCCGAACCCGTAATCATCTCTGTCTCTGGGATCTCCTTTTCTGGGGAAACGACGAGTCAAGAGTTCCTCGATTCGCTGGCTGCGCTTTGGAGGATACTTTTTGAAGCCATCGCTGGTCTTCCAGACACTGACAATGATGTCGTGATCCAGAGCTGTACCCGTCTTTGTCGCGCTGCGTCTCTTATCCTGTCGTACCTGTTACGCACTTTGCCCATAGAGGAGGCGGACGCTCTTCGCGCCGGCGTTGAGTGCCAGATTAGGCAACTACTTCAGAAAGTACAAAGCCCTGAATTCGAGCAGGAAACTGGCGATCACACGATGTGGACCCTCTTATGGTCTGCTGTC
>QLPD01005298.1:0-18492 GCA_003314085.1 Hymenopellis raphanipes | reverse complement strand
GGCCTTCATTAGATTCATTTTATTATTTGCTGTTGTAACAAGACCTCACTGATGTATAAATTTTCTTTGCGATGGTTCTCAGAATCATACGCCCTCATCGTCTTATTGCATGAAACCCAATTCCTTGCAATCACTGCTCATCAAGAACATCTAGTACTTATGATCATGCTTTGGTCCGTTGCGCTTGTTTCCGAGGTACTTAGTTCGTTTCTGCTCTCCCGCCGTCTCCCTGAGCTCTAACCACTTTTACTTGTTGCGTGGTAGATCTCATTGAAGCCCGAGACTGATCCTAGCAGAGATTAGACATGTCATTCGAACCACCTCGGAAGCTTGCTGGATGCTTCTTGTAACACCGGACGATCACCGGCGACGCCAGTCAGCATGAGCGCTTTGAAGTATTCATCTTACTGTAAACGCCACGAACTTTACAGGGGCAGACCTGCGTGTGCGCGCGCTAGTATGTGGCGTTGTGAGCCGAACATTGAACATTCAAACATGTAAAGCATGACATAAGATTGGTGCAAGATGTTACAGTAACCATTTAGATGCAATTCGGCTACGCAAGCACCTCCACCACACCTTGCGCTCCTCCTCCTCCATCTCCCTCTCTCCCTACCTTCTCTTCAATACCAACTCTACTAATTCCCCTTAGTGTATCTCCAAATGCACTGACATCGACCCCACTCTCGCTAAGCAAGTGCGCAGAAAGCATGGTCAGGTCATCATGCGTCGGCTGTGGGGAGGTCATGATGTCCTCGTGCGAAGGAGGAAAATAGGACGAGGAAGGAGCGGAAGAAGAAAGGGGAGAAGACGCTACGGTTTTACCCTGGAACCTGGGCCATTTAAACTCGCGCTCTGGTGAAGGGGACGACAGTGAGTCATATATAATGCTTGAGGAAGACGGAGACCGCGCAGCTAGGGTGTTAATGCTAGTGCTAGTAGACGACACCGCCGCGGAGGGCGGCGAGCGCGACGCAGCAAATGTATCCAACGCCCGCCTGACACTCGGACTGGGCTCGAAGAGAGGAAGCGCTTTTTGTAACTCGCTTATGGCAGAGGAGGCCGGAATTTTTTGAGTGGCCATTACTAAGTAGGAAAAGTTGAAAATAAGGATACGTTCAGCGACAGTAACTCACAATATGCCCCCACAACGACGCACGCTCGGGCCTCAACCTTTGAGTAGACCAAGGTTATTCCTTTTATGAATTGTACACATGTCACTAGATCCTCCTCAGTTCCGGTAAATGTTATCACTTGGCATGGTAATGGTAGGATGGATTCGCCCACGACCAATACGCGCTCAATACCGAGCTCCGCCAGCAACGACTCTGCCATGATCGCGTCCTTGGGAAATTCACTGCGAAAGGAAAGATATAGTATGAGCGTATAGCACCGTCTATAGGAACAGAAACACGCGTAACCTGCTGAGAAAGAGCGTGTCCGGGATGATCGGCGTTGTGTCTGCCAAGTATGACAGAAATGTGGCGGCTTTCTTTTTCCAAGCAGGCTTCCGCGCTAGGGTAAGTCTTCTTGACGGTCCAGATAGAGGTATAGATGGAGAGGACGGGCATGACAATGACACGGGCGTGGAAGTGCCAGAGGCCGTCGTCGAAATGCCAGCATAGAACGCCTCCAGCTGCATCAAGAAGCCGTAGTTTGGACGCGCCATCGGCCGTGCTTTGCGTATGATGACGAGCGCGGCGGACGGGGTGACGGAATTCAGCTGGATCACTGGTATATATAGAATGAAAATCTTTCAATTGAGTTTCGGGAGAAGAACGGACGTACACCATGCAGCGAGGACCGTCGCACTGCGGGAGATGCCCATTCTGCAATGTACCAAGACTCTCCCGCCGCCGTCGAGCGCATCTTGGATGAATGAAACCGCGCGGGGGAGGTGGGAGAGCAGGTCTGCACATTCGTGGTCTTCGACCTCTATGCGCAAATGTTCAATCCCCACCTTGAGGTCCTCAATCGGGTCAGGACAAACAGAGAGCACATGCGTTATCCCCAGCGCAGAGAGAGTAGAATTTGATGTCGATGCAAGGCTGGAATTTTGTGGCAGTAAGAACGAAAGAGACGTGTGGCACGGCTAAATTTACGCACTTGCCCAGCCATATTTTGCCCGGAACTACTTCGCTCACGCTGTCTGTGGGTATAGACATGAAGATTACCATTCGGAGCCGGGGTATAGGTCGAGCTCGCTGCTCCGGAGGTTGTGGTGGTCGGGAAGCTGTAGTAACTTGATCGGTCGGGCAGCTACTTACAGATCCCGACTGACGTCATACACGTGGCGTTCGGTGCGTCTGTTCCGAGGTTTGTGCGGCCATCTGTACAAGCTCAAGCTCAAGGACTCATAATATAAGCAACTCAATGGCTTCTCTAGTCTCTTTTCTGCCATACACATTGCTGTTGAATAGCCATTTATGCGATAGCAGCTCGATACAAACACAGAGTCGCCGAAATGATCCTAATGACTTGGACGGCTCCACCAAAGCATCATCACCAGACTACTCTTCCACGAGTTCTACTTTGTATGTAAGTCTTCGACTTGATCGCAAGTAACGGAACGCAAGGTGCCGTCTAGAAGATGTGATTTACTTCTAGCATGTCTCGGTTCCGCGAATTAACAATGCACGAACGTGATGATAAGTTCAAAGCAATGACCATGAAGACACTGACGAGCTGTAAGTCACTTACAGATTCAGAATTGAAGTTGATTGTTCGCAAACTTTTCCCAGCGCAAAGCGTCAAAAGAAGGCTAAGCGGAAATAAAGGCTGGCCTGGTTCCTCCGATCCAACACGGCTGGTTTGCGTACATAGACGGAAGAGTGTCGGGATCAAACGCTGGACTTGGGTTGTGTTGAAGATTCTTGAGGTCGAGAGAGAAAGAAATTGTCGACAAACGATCCATGTCTGTCACGGGACATGTGACACATCTTTCTCTCTCCACCATCAACGAAGGGACGTTCACACCGTATTCTAAAAATTCTAAAAATCCTAAAAATTCTTAAAAATCCTAAAATCGTATTAGACCTAAGTCACTCCGTGTCACCGCGTTACATCTCATCGATCGGATCACCGTGTGATCTCTTCAGCTCTCCTCCACGATGCCGGTACCAAGTTACCGTGCCAGATGCCTCCGCACGTACATGGTACATATGCTGCTTCGTGGTACTTGGTCATTGCCCCCGGAAGATGCGACAGAAGAGTGGGATCAGTTGCGGGTTGATCTCGAGACGCTTTACGAGCTGAAGACTACTCGTTATCTTCGACCGCGACCACCAGTACCTAAATCATCCCAGCTTGGTCTTCTTTGGGCATATTACGAGGATCCGGCACACCATCATCGCTTTACAGACATGGTGCGCGTATCACCGCGTGTATTTGACTTCATTCTCGAGATGATCCAGGACCATCCTGTCTTCGCAAACGAATCCACTAGTCCACAAGCTCCCATTGACGAACAGCTAGCCATTACTCTCTTCCGCCTTGGTCACTACGGGAATGCTGCTAGTGTAAAAGCAATTGCACGCCAATTTGGTTGTTCTGAGGGTGGTGTTGAAAAGTACACGGATCGTGTCTTTGAGGCGATCGATAGCCTTCATGATCTCTTCGTTCGGCCGTTGACTACAGAAGAGAAGGAGGTAGAGAAGTGTTGGATTGCCAAAGAGCTGGGTATGGAGGATGGGTTGTGGAAGGAGGGGTGGCTGATGTATGACGGGACTATTGTGGTTCTTTATCGGCGTCCCGGATATCAGGGTGATGGATACTACACTCGAAAGGCAAACTATGGCTTGAATGTTCAGGTATGTACTCTTCTACCTGATTACAACATGTTGGCTAAGTTTCATATCTTAGATCGGAAATACACCGTCAAATCTTCGCGTCGTTGACTATGCTCATGGCTATACAGGTGCCACACATGATGCCTATGCATTTGAGGGCACATGTGCCTTCAAGTATCCCAACTTCCTTTTCTCTGGCGACGAGTTTTCGTGGGGCGACTCTGCATATGCTGTGACGCCACGTATGATGCCAATCCACAAGAAACCTGCCGCCGATGTTTACGAGAACACCAAATACGACAAGGCGGTTTCACATGTACGTGTACGTTCAGAGCACTGTATGGGTGCTTTGAAAGGTCGCTGGCAGTGTCTCCGTGGACTTCGTGTTCAAATCAACGGAGACGAAGATCATGTCAAGGCTTGTCGATGGATCAGTGTTTGTATCATTCTTCATAACCTGATTATCGACATCGAGGGCGATGATGCGGTAACAGCGTTTCAAGGTGTTCATGGTCGTACAGAGGAGCAAGAGGACAGAGGTGATGCTGACTTAGGAGACATGTACGAAGATGAGCGGATGACAGAAGGAGAAGGTGAAGAAAAGCGGCAGAAGTTGGTACAAGAACTTATGGATCATAGAGCGCAACTCGGAATATAGATTAAACGAACATAATACTTGGTATAAACGAGCGAAATGAGTTATGCTTACGGAGAACTACCCGTAGAAATCTCAGAAGGAAGATTGCCACTGCCTTCGCACTCCCAGTCGGGCGATACATGGCGACGCTTGTGCGAACGCCGACGAGTGGTCGGAGAAGGAGGAGCTTCCTCTTCACTATCACTATCAAGCTTAGCCAGCTTCCTCTTAGCTTGCGGCGTTGACATCAGCCCCTCCCGCTTTTCAGCAAGAATCTGTTGGCGTTGCTTCAAACGGAGCTCATCGCGCTGTAGCTTGATTCGTTCCGTATCACGCTGGTGGCTGAGCTGCATACCAGTGCTGTATCTTAAATTAGTATGGCGAAAGAGTGGATTAGAAAAACGTACGAAGAGATCTTTAAAACGCTCTGTTCGAAGGTCTCAGGCTTTGCGGGCAGCTTCTTGGCACTGTCCTTCGCCTTCTGAGCCATACCCGACAGAGATCCAGCTGACGACGTTCGCGTTTGAGCAGCGGGAGTGGCTGTTGCACCGGGAAGTGCGTTCTCCTTCTCAACGTGCGGTACGGGCGGCGCCTGAGTTGGAACCAATGGTAGTGAAGGTGGTGCAGAAGCATGAGGTACAGGAACAAGTCCAGGATCTATGTTGGTATCCGGGGAATCCATGCGCGAGGGAACATCGGGCTGAGAGCGCTGGGACGGTGGAAGCGCCGTTACAGCATTGGGATCATCGGATGGGCCATGAGTAGGAACATACTGAGACTCGGTGTGTTGCTGAGGACCGGCAGACCCGAACGGGCGATAAATCGTCTCAGTACGACCCCGAGGACCTACGCCAGTGGTGGTCATTGGAGGGATTGTACTGTTTCGCGTCGCCCAAAGATTGTGACAGCGCTTGAACGGCTTCCACTGTTCTGTTAAACGATCCCAGATATTCCGCGCAAGAGGTACTGTATCGTGATCTGGGCCACTGTTAGGCACAAAGAGTGGTATGTCCTCTTGAAGTCCGCCACCGGTCTGCTTAAGCTGCAAAGCTTTCTTGCGATATGTGTCTTGCAACCTAGAGAATGTCAGAGCAGCCGACAAGAATATCATGGTGAACATACCAGCTAATCTTTCCTCCAACACGGGACACCATGCTCTTCGCGTTGATAGCCCAATACTCCGGGAACATCTCCTGCGCGATGTCGTTGAGGCAGCACTGCTTGCTGTCACCGGTTGTTTTCTGAAAAAGCAGCTCAGTCAATAATGAGTCATGGTTAGATACTGCTACATACTTTGCCATCTCCCTCGTCATTGACAACCTCAACACCGAAGAGCTTCTTGCTGACAGCCGGCCGCTCAATGATCGTGAGAAGGGTAGCGATAAGATCCTCGGTCCATTTGATGGTCGGTATCGCGGCAACAGCAACTCGGGGTGTTCCCTTTGCTTTCTTGGGCTTGCCCGACTTAGGCGCCGGTGTCGCCATGAACGGAGGTGATAGAGAGAGGCAGGCGATGATCCGTTACCCGCTGTTACCCGAATGTGATCTTATGTGACGTGTTGTGACAGAACTCAAAAGCTAAGTAGTTTTTAGGATTTTTAGAATTTTTAGAATACGGTGTGAACGTCCCTAATGAGCTCGACCAGCTGTTCCGTGCTATGGTTTAGCCGACCTTACAATCTCTACTATTTATGTCGGCAGTTCGTCCGTTTTCTTCTTCATTGCATGTATCCGGATATTAGCGCCACGGTGTTGATGTTATTTCTTCTAGGTAAGTCAAGACAAACATCGGCCCTCTGTTTGTACCAAATTAGACTTTCGTAGTATCTCTGCCTCTATGCGGTCTTACTTGGAAGCGCCTGCGAGGACAATCGTCTGTAGGAAACTGCTCAGCTTAATGAGATCGTCTTTAGATGGATCTGTCGGCATAACCTTGTCTAAACTGGAGATATGATTGATCTCCAAGGGTTACTCGGTCTGGATCATATCATCTGCCGGACTGGATTCTCAATCATTGCAGTTCCACAGCCACTGGCCTCAACTTGGGCGATGCGAACGCCCTCTTTCGTCTCAGAAGCACTTCAACAAGTAATTAGCTACATACGGTAACCACGGACCTCCTCATGGAGACGCAGGATCACTTCGACTTCAAGTTGAGGTGCCAGCGCTTACATCCACTGCAGTAGTATGGGATGTCGGCTCTATTTGATCCAACTACATGGCCGCTTACCGCATACTCATGTGGAACGACACGGCTTCGTTTTATAGGAAAGGATCAAGTCAAGAATACGTCCATTCCGGTGCTCACTTACGCCACATTCATCTATCAATAACTGAGGACTACGTTGAACGTTGCAGTCCGAATGATGGAAAGCCCCTCATCTCCTGCTATTAGACCCCGCTTTACGTTCTCGAGCAAATGATACTAAGATGGTCTACAGTCCTTATGTGTTGCTTTCGTTCCTTATCAACGTCCCGCGCTTGAACGAAGTAACGAGCACTAGTTTACTCTATGCAATATGGTGGCGATCTTGAAGTGTACTGGGATCTGCCGACAACTCAGCGACGTTCTCAAGAGAGCCGACATAAATGGTATTCACAATGTTTGGGTCCTGGGCTTTCTGAGATCTGGGTACCCGCACCCCGCGAACATGGTGGTAAACGCTGTTATGTACGTACTTTCTGTCAATGTTTAGCAACATTCCGTGTAGGCCTTTCGTTCTTACTTCCTTATGTACTCGCCATCAAAACATAATTTGAATAACCCCACTTCCATTTACAGAACCCACCACTTCTCCCTCATTGCGGCCATGTATACACGCATCAAGACACTTTGGCTTAGCGCGCTTCACTTTAGGTTCTGAATCTTTAATCTTAAGCGCCCCGAACACGCTGCCGCCTCGTGGTGATATCGAATCCCTTCGCTTCCAAACTCTCACCACTGGACTGGGCAAGTTCATATATATAAGGCTTCACAGCGTCAATCCATGGCTGCCCCTGCGCCATCTTTGAGAACCGCGATCCACCATACTATGGCCACCGCACACGCGCGCTCCCCGGTACGATGACCTCCAGACATTAAGTTCATCACTGAGCCTCCTGATTCCTGAAGATGGACGTGTTGATTGACGACGTTTTACGCAGCGAATTTGCGCTGGACGACGGGTCTGAGAGTGCAAGGCAGATCAAGCAGTAAGGATGGTCACAGTACAGTGTCAGGGATGCGATGGCGAATCTGACTGTGGCAGGCTCGGCGTAGATATCGAGGAGCTCGATGGGCGGCATAAGCATGAGATGAAGGAGATCGAGTGTCTGTTGCCGTTTCTCCTTCTCATGCACCGTGCTGATATCTGCAGTACTCATCAGGGATTTCCTGGACAAGAAGGTCATCGAGGACCTCAGGAAGGAAGGTACGCATTACATCTAGCGGCGATGGCCCGGAGGACTTGACATGCTGTCTAGTCGAAAGGGAAATCGCGCAAGTCATCGAAGACCTCGTAGACGAAGAAGTGCGGACGTATCTCGAAGATCGGTACATCCCTTCTGCGTCCCAGGCCCAGCTAGGCGAAAGCACGAAGCAGCTCGAGATCGAGCGCAGGAGGTTACACAACTTGTGTGTGCTCTCTATCATCATCTTTGCTGGAGCAAGTTGCAACTCATCCCTTTTCTCTCTGTCGTACTAGGGAAAGCCAGCGCGCTAACGCTGAACTGATCTCTCCGCGAGACGACAACGAGCCGCTGAGGTCGATCTACACGAAGCACGGCGAAGGCGATGTTAGCTTCCACTTCCCGAATACCCTCGGTGACCTCTTCCGACTCGATGGTGAGCTACTCTTCCGTTTAGTCAGTCTTCCAAGATAATAAGGATTCTATCATCTTCGCAGTCAAAAGCAGCAAAGTCTTAGCAGAGGATTATGGGCTCGGCGCATCAGATTCGAAAGACAAGAACATAAACCTGATTTTACTCTGCTTTGGCGTAAAGTACCAGAGAGTGCGAGGAGGATGAAGTCGCGTGAATACCCATCATTTGTATAACAATTTCTTGCCACTGATATCTTGTCCAACTGTATGTGTACAACACCACCTGTATTTTAAATGCTTGAGCGGATATAAGATTACTATTGATATATGCGTCCTTGTCATGACTGTTAATACAAGTTATATGGATAATCTATTATATATGCCCAAGAGTCTACGCAGTGGCGGCGGCCACAACCTCAACCTCAACTTCCTCCTCTTCATCCTTGATCCGTGTCGAATGTGCCTCGTGGGCCGCAGCGTCTAATTGTGCAGCCATGAGTGCGCGGAATCGCGAGTCTGCCCGTTGGATCTAAGCGCCACACGTAAGCAAAGGCCACGACTACTAGAAGAAGAATACTCACGAGTTGTCGGTAAGTTCCCGACTCCGTTATACGACCACCTAAAACAGTAAATTAGATAGCGTCCACAGGAGAAGGCGAACCTCACCTTCGAGGACAATGATACGCTCAGCGCGAGCAATCGTTGATAGTCGATGGGCAACAAATAAGCACGTTGTTTGCCGTGACCGAAGGATTTTGTCGATGGCATCGTTCACCTGGCCAAGGGCGTTAAAATAAATCAACGGGGATACGAAAGATCTATACTCGATGCTCAGATGTCGCGTCCAATGAACTTGTAGCCTCATCCAAAGCGAGAATAGCCGGTTTCTTTAGCAATGCGCGGGCGATTGCTAAGCGCTGTCTCTGCCCACCACTCAGACTTAAGCGCCCAACTAGTGCGAGTCAGATAGGCTTCGGGTGGATCATTGCAGGAACTGACTTTCAGTATCAAAGCCTTTGGGCATTCCCCAGACAAACTCGCAATTAGCCTCCCTCGCGGCGTCTTCTATCTGCTCACGAGTCGCGGTGGGATTGCCGTACGCGATGTTCGAGGCTATTGTTCCACTAAATAGGATCGGATCCTGAGGTACGACGCCGATAACGCTGCGCCACGATGCTACAGTGAAGTCCCGGATGTCTTGAAAACCGTCAGATCCGATCAAAGGTTCTACTACAACACTCTCTACCTTGACCATCGAAAGTAATCCGACCTTCAAGAGGGTCGTAATAGCGGAGTAGTAAAGAGTGGATCGAAGACTTTCCGCTTCCACTCTGACCACTGTCGGAAATCCGTCAGTTCTATGAGTGATGGAAACGCGTGCGTTACATACACAACTGCGACACTCTCACCAACACCGACCTCGATATGGAGGTCCTTGAGGATTACAGTGCCTTTCCGACTGGGATATTCGAATCGAACATTCTCAAACTTGAGCAAGCCCCGGCGACTTGAGTCAATCGGCACACCACTGTCCGGTGAGATGACAGGCGTCCTGTCCAATAATTCGAATATACGAGTGCCAGCCCCGATTCCGCGCATTATGGAAGCCTGCGGTGCAGCTAGAGAGTGACAGTAGGATGGAGACAATTCCACGTACAAAGAACGACCTGTGAAATTGTTGTCAGAGTTTAAACAGAGGAAAAATAAATTTTGATGCAGTACGTCAACATTTGCAGCCCATTTCCCACATAGACAGTGTACAGGAGAAGACTTGTCAAATCGCCCACTGATATCTCTCCACGAGATACAAGAGTACCGCCTGCGTGAGGATTAGAACCAAGACGCCAGAACGGAATTGAAAAAGTACCATATCCCAACAGACATAACAAAGTAACATTTCCGCTCCATCCAGTGCTCCCAAAGAAGATGCCGCTAGCTACAGCTTCGCGACGCGCAAGGGTCAAAACATCGAGTACTTTCTCATGAAATTTCTGTTTTTCTTGGCCTTGCGCGTTGTAGGCTTGAACCGTCCGTAGCGCTGCGAGAGATTCGTTGGCGACTTTAGTCATTTCGCCGACAGCTTCTTGTGTTTGCAGAGAAAGCTTTTTCAAATAGCGACCGTAGAAGACCTACAAGAATGATATTGGTGTCAAGGTGAGTATCTATAAAAACACGCACTGCTCCCAAGGAAACTGGTGGCACTACTGCCAACATCAACATCGTTAATGTAGGCGACACGTAAAACATGGCTCCCACTGAAACATCAGATTATTTTGAGTAGCGAGAATACCCAAAAAACTCACGGCCTACAGTCGACATTACGACGGCACGTAACCCGTCAGAAAGGTTTTGTGTTACACTGCTGATCTGAGCAAACTTGACGCGTCGTGAAGGCGGTATACGTACCTTTCTCCGACGATACTCGTGTCAACACTGAGCCGACTAAGAACGTCACCTTCACTGCGCTCAACAAACTCGACCTCCTGGTGAAGAGACGCCGAATAAGTCTGTTCTCGAAGTCTTGCCACAATTCGCTGGCCTAGTCCTCGTCAGCATGTACCCGAGTCCAGTAATGGAGAACGAGCATACCAGCCATCTTCATGAGCATTGCCCTGCCTGCATTTGCGACTGCACCGGCCGTGAACATCATTAATATGAGACCTGAAGCCTGCCATATTGAAAGACCCAGTGGAATTTGCTAATGGAGATGTTGATTCACTAAGAAGCGGAGGGATTAGTTGTATACCACATACCGGATTCGGAGTAGAGAAGAAATCTATGAGTTTGCCAACGGTGAACGGTATAGACATTGAGACTGTTGATGAGACCAATAGTAAACCAACCGCCATTGACAGTGGTCTCCGTTCTGGTTTGGCGAGCGCAACAATTTTTCTGAAGGAGGAGGTTGTCTCGGATGATGTAGAGGACAATATCCGTGATACAACGGAAGGTTTCTGGTCTGGCTTGGGAGATTCATTGACCTGTGTCGTGTAGGGTCGGGTTGTGAAGATAGCCAGTAATGTCGGTCTAGACGAAGCATGGAACGAGCCAGTACTATGCCACGTTGGATGAGAGAATTGTCGAGCCGAGCGTTGCCGACGCGCGGCGCCGAGAACGGCGGGGGTCCGGGAGGACAGCGCGCGGAACGAGCCCAGGCATGGCGAGAGCATCGTACAGAGGCGTCGTCGTCGTCGCCGAACGTTCCCCGATTGTCAATCCGAAAGTGGGTGACGTCAGCCAAGAAGGCAAATTTGTGCAGCCAAACAGGTGTAAACCTCTCGTCGTCGTTCGCCACGATGACGACGCGTATAAGAGCCATCCCTTCCACTCTCTCCGCCAAGGCGTCTCCGTTAGTACCACCTCCATCCAAAGCCTTTGACCCAGCTGTAAAAGCAGTCCTCCGCCAACGTCTCACCTACAACATCTTTCTTTCTACTTTGGCATTTGCATGGGTTCAGGTCGTCGCACTATACATATGGACACTGGGTGGCCTGCAGAACATTGGTGTCCAAGGGCTCATTTCGATACCTTTCAATCTGCCAGTGATACTAGTCGCCGTAATTGGGTGGTTCACAACTGCTGTTCCGGTGCTCGTGTTGAGAAAGTCGTGTTTGACAGGCGAGTCTACGCGTCCTATTTTGAATTATTGCTGAATAAATTTACAGCACACCAGCCCGTCCAAACTTCTCCTTTGAAAACCATTCAAGCCGCGCTGCGACGAAGTAGTACGCGTCAAGCGTTTATGACATATCTCTTTTCCGCGGTCTGCGCTACCGCCTTGCACGTCTTCGTCTCTCGCACAAGCGAGGCGACGGATCCACGACTAAATATCTTTGTCAAGTCAAAGTAGGCACCTACAGAAGTTTCTATGATTTATTACTGATTGTATTACAGAAAACATCCAACGTACCTTAATGGTCGTCTACTCTTTCTCATCCTTTCACAGTTCTCCGTGGCATGTGTAGCCCTTCTACGGAGTGCGATGATGGATCGCTTTGTATTCCGATGGCCCTCTCACCCGAACAAACCAATCACGATTGGAGACTATATGCGTGTTATGACAGTCGTCACTGTTCTCGCAACAGTCTCAATTCCGTTATCCCTTGTTCTATTCCCAGTACTGCGAATATTGCTTCGCCTCCCTCTCATACGAACCCTGCTCAAGCCTTTTGTGGCGCATTTTGCCAAAGGATCTTATTCCTTTATCCTCCTCTTCCGAAATCTGGCTCTCCTTGGACGTACTTGGGTACTCGCGTGGTCAACACTTTCAATGTGGGAAGTCGCCGAGATGATCTTTGATTCATACGTTTCCAGACCCATCTCCATATCGTCACCTGAAACGGTAGTTTCGGGCGTCTCCTCGTCTGACATGGTATTCCGATACTTTGCTTATGCAGAGGTTACCCCAGCAAAGATCTTTACTGCCTCCACCTCTATTCTATGGCCCGCACTGTGTCGTGAATCGTTGATCACCCTCGGACGGGACTATCAGCATTTCCTCAGACGTGGCGCTCCGCCTGCAGTCCCAGTCCTCCCACCAACTGCGCTGGCGCCGCAGGTTAACATACCCTCCACTCCACTCAAAGCTCTTCATCAACCGATATTTAGAGCACAAGCCCAAAGCCCTGTCCAAAAAGTCATCAACTCTCTCGCAGGTAACTCGGGGGCCGAAGTTCCAGATGCTCTGAAGAGCGTCATCCCGAAGCCGCCCCCGACATCAAATCTTTCCCGTTATATGCCTCAGTTGAAGGTGCCCCCATGGTTCACGCAGGATCGCCCGAGTAAGATCGTCGAGTCCTTGCTGCCCACGCGAGACTTGGATCTACTTATTGTTGATGTTCTATCGAGGATCACTGCCGCGTCGCTCACTGATGATAAGTTTGGTGTCATCCAGCGAGACATGACCAAAATTCTAGAAGCGATGTGCGTTTTTCTGGACGAGATTGAGGCGTACCAGCGTGACATGCCCCAAGGGGATGATGAGGAGAGGCAGAAAGCCGCAGAAATTCTTGGGAGGATGGCGGAGGGGCTCCAAGAAGGGATATCACGCATAGTCCGAACATTCGGGATCAAACTGAATGCATTCAAGTTCCCGCCTCGCGTGGCTCGCAAGCTTCAGGGTTTCCTTGATTATCTATAGCGATGTGATGGTTTTCTTGGTAGTTGCCGTTCGTTGTATATTATCCTACTTCGTCAGGTGCTGGATTGTCAATATCCGGATTAGCCTAACCGGACATCATCTCTACTGCGTCTCTATCCCAAATCGGAACTTTCTTTCCCGAGTAACCGACGATGCCCAAGTTGGGTGAACCGTCAGATCTCTTTAGCAACTTGATAGGTTCACAATCATAATGGCAATACTGATATGCGGCGCCGTTGGCTGCAAGGCACGCGCTTCGCTAATCCACACATAGCCATAATTGACTAGCCACCCGACCACATCATCAACACATCATAGCAGAAAACACTTCGGGTTGAGCGGTATGATGCATGAGAATGATCCGCTGAGTCAACGATCGGCAGCCTCAATCGGTGTACACACGCACCTCCAACTCATCCACTCAAACCATGAACACGAATCTTCACTTTATAGCATTCCCATTCCAAAATATGGGTGACCTTGGAATTTTATAGCGACTGGTGTGCTTTATACTCTCTCCAGGTCATCTACAGCTCTCATTGGGTTTCCAGCATCAAAAAACTTTCATGTTGGCTTCTTGATGGTCAAGATCGTAGTCTTCGCGAACAGGCACGACCACAATCTCCTGGTGACACTCTATGCCTTACGACGCGCTCTCCGAACCGCTGCGCATCTGTTGGGCGTCGTGATTTTCCGTAAGGACTCAACGAGTGCTGTGCCACAGCCGCCGCATGTGCTGACGAAAGTGCAGGCAAATGCTGTATCTCTCTTGCATTCCGAGCTCAGTAATTGATAAAAGGCATGTATTTTGCGCACGTGAAGGTCCTCACTCGCCTCGGCGGAGCGGTGTCCCTTTTTCTGTGCTTAGGAAGTTGAGTACGGTCGAACAGTATCACCGCCAAGTCACGGGGAACGCGCCCTGTCAGTTACGGGTTGGGATCAGCGTCCTATATATTAGGCAGAGGAAGAGGCAGCAACCATTATCACTTTGGTCGATTCCCCCTTCTTTCTGAGATGAGGCCGGGATACGTGAAGCGGCCCCGCAGTCAGCCTCTCGGACGAGGCAAAGCGTGCATGAACTGCAGGTATGTCTCTTTACTTCGACCCGGCAAATTTAGTGTTTAACTGAATTGGATTCTCGCGCTTCCATCAGACACCTGAAGATCGTGCGTGTCTGTTCTTGGTGCCTCGTGTGTTGTGCTCACGTCTCGTGCCACGGTAGAAATGCGACGGCGCGCGCCCAGCCTGTGGACAATGCGTGCGAATACCGCGTGAGGATGACTGCGAGTATACGGATTCGCCGTCTCGACAGAGATTACTGCAAGAAACGCTTGTTCGGCTTCAGTCTCGGGTCCAAGAGCTTGAGGAGCCGTTTCCTTCTTCTCTCGCTCTTTCTCCGGAGGCGCCTCAGACGATTATTTACACATATGCGAACTCGGATGGAGGCTCTCAGGGAGCTTCCGGGTCTAGTAAGTGTCTGTTCCCAGGCCTTGATGTCAGTTCTCATTGTTGTCAGACACGCCCAGTAGCGCTGGCAGGAGCTCTTTTTCCGCTCCCGCCTCATTTTCCACTTTCATGGTACGCTGCTCTGCCTTGGTGTTCGAGATCTATATCAATTAATACGGTCTTTGACTATAGGACACTCCTGAGCTCAACGTTGTCAACTCTGAGATATTGCTTCACACTTTCCTAACACAGTGTCCGCCAATTGTCTTCTTCCTGAACATTCCTCGGTTCCAGTCTTCTCTGTACTCGGGTGACTCCAGCCGGCAGCTATGTTCTTCGCTGCTGACTAGCGTCTATCTCTGGGGTGCAAACCTCTCACAGATGTGGGACCTCGAGGCTTCTTTCCTCCGTGAAGCGTTGGGTAACATTAGTCCAGACATCTCCGGCTTCGCGGGTACCTATCAGGTTCTTCAAGTCATCCAGGCCGAAGTCCTTCTAGGTACCTACTTCCTACGGGCCAACCGCCTTACTGAAGCACAATACCACGCGAATGGGGCCATGTCATTAGTCATTTCGCATGGGCTCCACAAGACGCTGTCGACTCGGGCGCGGGATTTCGACATCCCAATCTCTGACAGTATCGACCAGGGCGAAGTCATAAATGGGTTCTGGGCCACGCTCTACCTCCGAAAGTGCTTGTCGATCACGAATAAGGAGAGGTGCTTCGGGGCATTCGAACCCGCTGAAGGTGACATCGATACTCCATGGCCGTTGCTGATGTCCGAGTACGAGCTTGTAAGCATCACCGTAATGTGTGGGCTGATGCTCAGGACTAAATGCGTTTTGTAGGGCATCATTCCCCAAGCAAATGAATGCACTCTCCAGGCCATCTTTTCGCTCGACAGTGGCAACGAGGGCTATCAATACATGTCCCCGGCCGCGCTCAACATGAGGGCTCTGACGATCCTTCAGCGGAGTGTTCGTCTCGCCAGCCGATGGTCGCCAAGTAAGTCGTCCGTGGTGCCAAGTTGAGCTCTATGTATCTGATGAAATGTCAGATTTGACTGAGCAGGAGATTCAGAGGCATAGAAATTTTAAACAGATTGTTGAACGTGCTATCGAGAGCGAACTCAGTAGGGTGGACGACCCTGCGTACACGCAGGACGACTATCCTTGCTTGTACATCACACGAGCCATGCTGCATTGCGCAAAGACGAAACTGCTGCACACGGGGTGTTCCTCCTCGATCGATTCGAAGAAGGCGTGCTGTAACTCTGTCCAGGTCACGCTGTCTGCGCTCAGCGATGGGGCCTGTCTTTCTTGTCCGATCGTGGGGACGCTCTGTGTTCTTTCTGCCGAAATATTGTCAGAGGATTTCCGCGAATTACGGGCAGCCCGTGAAGCCCTCGTCGGAACGCCGGAGTTCCTTGCAGATGTCGATATGCACGAGACGGTGATGAAGGAGACTGCTCAGCGCACCGTCGAGTGTCTGCGCAAGATGAATGTGAATAATCCCTTGATGGGTGAGTGTTTGAGTCGCCTACCTACATTTTCCTTGGCTGATATGTGTGTGTGTCTCTTTAGAATCTCAACTTGGTAATGTAGAAGCTTTGCTCTACCCGCACACGATGAACTCGTAACGACACTTGGACCTCGACCTACTACTATCATTTAAACTGTATTGGAACGCCGTGTACATATACCACCTGTATACCCCAACATACCTGTCTGTATCTTATCCATGTATAATATTAGTGCACTTAGTATTTCTTATGGTTGGTTTCGGGAACTTCAGTCTTGGACTGCGAGTCGATTCTTTTATTTTAAGCACATTTCGTGTTGGTAGACAGGACTGGGGTGGGGATTGAGTTCAGTTAAGGGGTCGGGGCTCATAAGCAGTAGTACTGAAGAAAGAGAGAGAAGTCAATAGATACAGCAAGACAGTGAGCAAGGTATTAATTCAGAACGGTTGAATGTGTGCTCGAAACGAGAATCGAATTATGGGTGTAGGATTTCAACCGCGAAGGTGTTGATGCCAAAATTTGAGGCGTTGGCGATAATAATTATGCGTTGGGCCCGGGGAATCTACATACAGCCTTGACAAGCCAGGAAATCTCTGGAAATCTTCCCGGTTCCGCAACATCACTCGGCACGTGCTCGTGATTCAAACTCAGTCGCGTCTCGCGTCTCAATTCGCTTGTTCTTCTACGGCCAAGACTCGAACCAGTCCTGCAGTGGAACTCGATCACTGCAGGACTAAACGACACCAGTCATCCTAGGCTTTTCTCTTGAACAGAAACGATTTCAATGACCATTACTCTTCCGCCTCCCTCCCCGCGATTGTTCCACACCACACAGGACGTCAAACAGGCCATCTTGACCAAGTGGGAGGCAGAGTACATCTTAGACGCCCACTACACAAAACCTCCTTTGCTGAACAATACCGTAGAGAACCATTCTGTCTTCATTTTCAAGTCAAGTCGGATAGTAATACTCTCGCGGAGCTCGAGGAAATGTTCACAACGTTGCCCTGTTCCAAAACTATGCGGTACGTCGATTTCAGTGGGTCGCTCCTATATACAGTCAACTCTAAGTTACTGCTGTAGCACCAGCTATACTGTTGCTGACGGACTTGTCGTCCGATGGATGCCTGGCACTGCTCGAGATGGCGCGAGCCGCGCGTTGATCATCTTCCTCCATAAAACCTTCAGCCAGTGCTTGGGACCAGGCCAGTCGCCTGACGAGCTTTTTGACGGCTTTGGGAGCTCACGTATGTTTACTGTCTGTTTGTGTGCTGTTTTTGTGATTCTCATTTATTTATATCTCTAGGTCATTACATTGCCACTCCCAACAAGGAGTGGAAAGAACCAGATGAATGTTTCTACCCAAGCGGGGCGGACGCACCAAGTGTTGTTCTGGAAGTTGGTGCCAGTGAGCATTTGAACGAGTTGCGTGAAGATGCATGCTGGTGGTTGAACAGTGTGAGTTTGCTATAAAAAAAATGCAGACTGCTGTTGTCTGATATAAGCTTTGGTAGTTTCAGGTGAAGCTTGTCATTATCATTGTGATTGCTCCCCCACCCCCCGATTCCCCAAGCAATAATCCAATAATAACGGTTGAACATTGGCAAATGGTTGAAAACAGTTGCCACACCCTTGTTCCTACTCCAGTCTATGCCAGGGATTGGACTGATACGGTGCCAAATGTAGGCGAGTATGAACTTCCAACAGCGGCATTCGTTCGCGATGATAATGCTCGTGCCCAATATCATCTTCCTCCCTATATTTCACCCAAGACATCAGCTATGGAGAAATTACGGGCAACCATTATTAAAGGATGGAGGCTCGATGTTGCAGCAAGAGCTGACTGAGATGCTTAGTACCCAGTTATGAATGAAAAACTATGATGCTGCTGTTGGATGAAGTCGGTGGCCAGGATATATATTTCGTGACTTTCAAGTATTTCATGAGAGTCCTACCGACTGACTTCGATGCCGCTCTTATCGATGGCTTCCGGTGTTTTCAAGACTCATAATCGACTCCAGGAATTTTTATCCTGCCCCCAAGCACACCTCTTATTGCTATGCGCCACACTTATGGATCACCGTCTCTTCACATGATTCTGACGGAATTCGCAGACAAGTCAACCATTCTCATCATGATTTAATCAAGACGACGACC
>QLPD01005297.1:0-12505 GCA_003314085.1 Hymenopellis raphanipes | reverse complement strand
CCAGGACTTCACCAAGCCGGTGGAGTCGACCATTATCGTGTCGCCAGCGTCTTGCCAGATTCGGAACTCGAACATCGGTTCTTTCGGTCCGATGTTTCTGCTTCCGTGGCACGCGGCGGCACAGTTTGGTTGTCGACACTATTCAACGTATCGACGACCGACGCGGGGCAATTGGTAGCTTCAGCTCCAGCCCCGTTGTTCCTTAAAATCGTCTCCGTCTAAGAATGGATGCTCCAGCTCCTGTAGACGGATGACTTGACGCGGAAAAATATTCAGTCTGTTGCTCTCAGGGTTATTTCGTCGTTCGCGTCAGGGATAGAGCCGCCGAAATTACGGGATATACGGCTTCAATTTTCACTATGGGGGGCTCTGTTTCGTCTCCTCCTACCACCCGTTCTTCCCCAACTACCGAGCGTTCCATGACCTCGAAACCCAAGAAGACTCCCGCTCTCGATACCGCGACCAGCTCCAACCCAAACGCGAACAAGTCTACCAATACGACTGGTCGTACCGCATCCTCATCGCGGTCAGCGCCAGCAGCTTCCACTCGCTCCCAAAATCCCAATCCACAGCACCAAGAGCTTCCCCTTGGGCAACCTACTCCCTTCTTCGGACGCGGCAACCGTCGTGCCTCCCAAGCAGTCGAACAACCTGCTCCTTCTCCTGCGACGGGTTCTAAAGCGGCCCCTCCTTCTTCCCTCAGCGGGCCCGCTAATCCTCGTCAGCCATTCGACTTCAGGCCGACCCAGCCTGTCACCCCAGCATCCAGCAATATCTTCGCGAACTCCGTCTTCGCGCAAGCAGCACCTCAGATGACCGCTAAGCCCTCAGCCGACGAGCAAGCAGTGAAACCCTCGGGCTCCAAGCCTTCGGACAAGACAACCGAGGGGAATAGCACGTCCGCCCCAGCCGGTACTTCTTCCGCCAAGGCTGGTCAAGCCACGGCCTCTTCATCTCGTGCCGACCCGCCACCTGATAATCCTACGCAACTGGAAGCTTCCAGCTCCGAGCGTAAGGATAAAGGAAAGGCTAAGGAAACGGTTCCTCCTGCCGACACCGAGAGACCCTCGACCACGGCGCCTTCAGTACATACTGTGTCTTCGGAAGACGATCGTGTAGAGGAGCGCTATACTTCTTCTGCGCAGACGGCTAGCGACATTTACTTCCGTAACACTCAGCCGCTTGTACGCATATATACCAGTGTCGGGCGGAAATTCGAGTTGTATGATGAAGATATCGGCACTACTTTGGCTCGTTACTATAATTTCCGCTTGCTTGAGGACCGAGATCCTTTGGAGAGGTACGGCGCTGTAGGAGGGAATCTGCCAGGGTTTTCGGCCAGGTCGTCCTTACGCATACGTGATGCCCTCGTTCGCTGGGAATACCCAATGACGGACTTCTGGACAGACGTCCCTACAGCCATCGAAGACCGTCTAGCGTACTCCAAAGAGCGTCGATTTATTTCCCAACATCGTATTCGCCTAAGGAATGAGACTACCTCCCGAAGGGTTTACTCCTTGGGTGCTGGAAGCAACGACTTGGGGTATTGGGGGCACCTCATACTAGCTCTTACTCAAATCCTGGAGGTCTTTCAAGAGGAATTAAGTTCGCGGCCTAATCGTGACCCTCCCTTTCAAGTCGATGCGGAATTCGCTCTACTCCGCGCCTTGGAGGAGAGCGACAGCGGCACTGATGTCCTTATCGCCTTGTCCAACCTTCAACTTCGTATCAAGCTCGCTCGCGAATGCATACGCCAATACCTCAATGCGTTGCGTTATCTCCATAATCCCGCCAGTGACCTCAGTGATGTCTCCTCGATACAATCCACTTTACCGGAGATTCGTACTGGAATGCAACCATTGGATCTCACTGGACTCTTCGCCGCGTATAATATGCGCCCGGGATATCGTCAGTTCGCTCAAGCTATCGACCCCGCTCTGCGAACAAGGATGCCAGCTCTCATGAGCGCCTACCCCGGGGTGGCCTCCGTTGAAGACGTCTACTACCGGGAGATGCGTTCAAAGCTCGACCGTCGCCTTCCCAGTGACTTTCAACCCCCTCGACATGTTGCGTTCTCAACCGAAACTCCTCAAGTCTTCGACATTCCGCAGGCTTCGACTAGCGCAGGCGTCAATCCAGTCCAAGCGCCCATTAATGCTAACGTCTACCCCGCACAAACTTCTTACGGTTCGAATGTCTTACCAACAGGATCTCCGAATGCCCAAGCCATGCCCGAATCTATTTCCGCCATGCTGCCTCATGCGATAAACAACCCGTCTTCTGCTAACCCTACTGGATCGATACTTCAGACACCAGGGGCGCCACCGAATCAAGTCCCCGACTGGTTGAGTGAGCAAATCAACAACATGCAGAGGGTTACGCAGCAAGCCTGCATCTTTCCACCGGGGATTCTTCCCAACCTCATCCCCAGATCAAATACCGCCGCACCTGCAATTCCCAATGCAAATCCCGTTGCAGGGTTCCCACTGCCCGGTGGCGGGGGTGGAGGTGGAGGAGGCGGAGGTGGCCCTTACCGTCCTCCCTTTGGCAATGGAGGGTTTGGACCAGTTAATCTCCCAGCAGGAGCTCCCAGCTCCGGAGGAGTTGGTCCCAATGGAGGTGGCGGACATGGCGGCGGCGGTGGTCCTGGCGGCGGCGGAGGTCCTGGCGGCGGCGGAGGTCCTGGCGGCGGCGGTGGTCATGGCGGCGGCGGTGGTCATGGCGGCGGCGTTGGTCCCGGCGGAGGCGGAGGTCATGGCGGCGGCGCTGGTCCTGGTGGCGGCGCTGGAGGAGGAGGCGGAGGAGGTGGCGGTGGATTCCCTCAGGGATTCAACTTCGCTAACTTCCCCTACCGAATCGATCCTTGGCAGATTAATCATAAACTGCAAAGCACGGAAGTTCCTGAGTGGGATGGGAAGGGTGCCTCTCTCATTTCGTACCTCACTGAGATGAATGTGCTCTGTATTATGGGCGACGACGTGCTCTCTGCAGATCTAGGTAAAATTGCCCCTCGCAAATGGAAAGGGAACGCCAGGGATTGGTGGTTCAGGTTACCGGACGACCAGAAGGTCTACTTCTCCACCAACTGGTCATATCTTCGCTTTGGCATACATATTCGCTTCATGCACGCCCGATGGTACCAGGATCGCAAAATAGAATTCGAACGTATGAGATTCCGACAAGCAGGACATGAACACGAAACGCCCGGGGACTTCTTCAGTCGACGTCTAGCTGTACACCCTTTCCTCTACCCCTCCGACCCCGACGGCCCAGCTATGATTACCCGCATACTCCACGACGCTCCCAGCGAATGGAGCTTATGGCTTAGCCCAACCGCCACTCCTTCGCTTCTCGCCTTAACAACCGCCGCCTCCCTCCATGAGCCGCAACTCATTACGGCGTGGATTAACGCGGGTCCTCGGTATCGTCGTTCCTTCCGCAAGAAAGAGGCCAACGTCGCTGATGATGCTGATTCCTCTGAAGACGAAACCTCTGAAGAAGAATGCCAGGCGAGCTGCAGTCACCACAAACATGCTCACGCCGCTAGCAGTAGTCGCCGCTGTAACGATGACCGACCTCGACCTCGCCCTCCTAAAGACGGGAAATACCCATACCCTCAGGATGATAGCGTTCGCAGTCTGAGACTACCGGAGAAGGGAAGGACTTGTTTCCTTTGTAATAGCCCATACCACTATGGAATGGACTGTAGCAATTACGGAAGATGGGCAACTTTAGTGAAGGCGGGTAAAATCGAATGTCACATTACGGAGGCAGAGCTGGAAAGGGAAGGACAGGATCATCTAGCTATGCTTGTAGAGGTTGAGATTGAATCTGATGTTTTGGCTGCCAACTATGATTCAGAGGAGATTGAGATTGAGGAAATTCCGACATTCATGGCATACTCAGTCTTAAGGGAAGATTTGGACAACTCGCGGAATGCACGTAGACGCCGCGAGCAGGAGCGCCGCAAAGCAAAGAAAGGGAAGAAGCCCATGGGCGGCGTGTCCGGTCTGGTCAGATTGAAACAGGCCCTTAGGAAGGCGGAGAAGGAGAGTCTGACAGTAGAAGGGACGAAGGAAGAGGAAGAGGAAGAGGAGAGTTTTATTCGTATTGAACCTTCCCGCTCTCTTCCTCCTGGCATGGCAGCGATGGGTTCGCGTTCGCTGCAGATGGCGGTGAAGCTACTCGACCTCGATTCGGAAGTGATCACTGGTCGTCTCGACTCTGGCGCGGACATTACTCTAATCTCAGAAGAGTTCTGCCAATCCCGAGAAAGTTGTCCAAAACCTAGAGATGGCATGAAACTCAAGTTGTTCCACCTCACAGGTGATGCCAAGGTCTTGGGGTACATCCGAATCCCCATGTTTGTTGAGAGTTTATCGGGCGAAGTGTTGCGATTCTCGTTAGAAGCCTACGTTGTCAGAGGCATGAAGGTTCCCTTACTGCTCGGAGAAGACTTTCAGACAGCATACCAATTTAATATTCTGCGCCAGGACGACGGGAACCACAAGGTGCAAATCGGCACCACCCAACACTTCATTCCTGCTTCAGGATCGCGAGACATCGACCTTGGATTCGGTATACGCCGTGCTTTTCCCGTTGATACAAAAGATCGTAAAATGATGGGAAGAAGAGCCCAAGCTAGGAACAAGCGCCGGGACAAGGAAGTGGAGAAGGAGAAAGGTTACGTGCGAGCTGCTCATGACTACACGATACCCGCGAACTCGGTTTACAACATTGAGATACGAGCTGCTTTCGAAGGTCGGCAAGATTGGCTAGTTGAGAAAATCGTACTCGGTCAGGAGGACGGCTCTATACTGGCAGCTCCTTTAACTTGGGTCACAGTGAAAGACCCTCGTATTCCCCTGGCCAACCCATCTCCCCTCCCTAGATTCATCGCGGAAGGAGAGATTGTCGGATATCTCAAGAATCCGGAGGAGTACCTCGACATTCCCCGCTCCAGTGAAGAGGCCGAAGAGCAGAAGCAAGCTGCTGCAGTGGTCAAGGAGCTCATCAGCGCGAGATTAGAGACAGATAAGGATGATGACAGTCATGTCGAGGAAAGCGGGGAGGCGGAAGAGTCGGGAGAATCAGTACAGACGACAAATGGAGCTTCCAGCTCCTGTCGCACGACTATGGAAGAAGTGGAGGATGAAGACGCACCCAAACCTTCGCCCAGGACTGCAAGCGGGACTACGAAATCCCAACGCACAACGATGGAGGATGTAGAGGATGAAGACGCTCCTAAATCTCCGTCACGGTCGACAAGTGGAGCTTCCAGCTCCCGTCGTACCGCTTTGGATGATGAGCGAGAAGACGAACAATGGGGTCCAAAAACTACCGCCCTCCCAGATGAAAGCGAGCATATCTTGGAAGAAATTACGGAGCTGGTGAATTTTGGGCCAGACGTACCGCCGGAAGTCAAGCCAAAACTCGTTGAAGTCTTGACGAGACATAAAGCCGCATTCGGCGTGGGTGATAGGCTTGGAGAAGCGGAAGTTCGGGCTAGCGTTAACCTAAAGCCAGGATCACGACCGGTATCGTTACCCATGTACAATGCATCTCCGTTGAAACGCGAAGTCATTGAGACGCAAGTCAATAAATGGATTGAAGCCGATGTCATCGAACCATCAGTCAGCCCTTGGGGGGCGCCGTGCGTGGTGGTGTTTCGTAACGGCAAAGCAAGGCTTGCTGTAGACTATCGCAAGCTTAACGAACTCACCATCAGCGACGAATTTCCTATTCCCAGACAATCCGACATCCTACAAGCGCTTTCGGGGGCACAAGTTCTATCATCGTTTGATGCGCTAGCAGGCTTTACACAACTTCGGATGACGGATGAGTCGAAAGAACTGACCGCGTTCCGATCTCACATGGGCCTTTGGCAGTTTAAACGGATGCCCTTTGGGCTGAAGAACGGACCCTCCATTTTTCAGAGATTCATGCAAGGGGTGCTTGCTCCCTTTTTATGGTTATTTGCCCTGGTCTACATTGACGATATCGTGGTGTTCAGTAAATCATGGGAGGAGCATCTGACTCATCTGGATCGAGTATTAGGCGCTATCGAGAAGGCGGGTGTCACTCTATCCCCGGGAAAATGCTACGTGGGTTTCAATAGCATACTGCTACTAGGGCAGAAGGTATCACGGCTTGGTCTATCCACGCACGAGGAGAAGGTTCAAGCCATTATCGAACTATCAAGACCGAGAAGTGTATTGGAGTTGCAACAGTTTCTCGGAATGGTGGTATACTTCTCGACCTACATTCCGAATTACGCCTTCATCGCCGCGCCCTTGTTTCAGCTCTTGAAAAAGGGTGCTAAATGGATCTGGCTGGCAGAGCATGAGATCGCCTTCCAGAGAGCAAAGGAAGCTCTGGCGGCGGCTCCAGTTCTGGGTCACCCGCTGCAAGGAGTCCCTTACCGACTGTACACAGATGCAAGCGATTTCGCTATTGGCGCTAGTCTTCAGCAAGTGCAGCCGATCCTCGTAGGTGACCTGAAACACACACCCGCGTACGAACGTCTCAAAAAAGCGTATGAGGCAAAGGCTCCTGTCCCCTCGCTTATTAGTGGAATAAGTAAAGACTATTTGAAGACGGAAGTTCCGCAGGAGGTGAATTGGGCAGACAAGTTTGATGAGACGCTGGTTTACGTGGAACGAGTGATTGCATACTGGAGTCGAACTCTGAAGAGCGCTGAAAGGAACTATAGTACTACGGAACGCGAAGCCTTAGGCGTAAAGGAAGCCCTAGTCAAGTTCCAGCCTTTCATCGAAGGAGAGCGAATCACGCTTATAACGGATCACGCCGCCTTGCAGTGGGCTCGGGTTTACGAGAATGCTAACCGAAGATTAGCTGCTTGGGGGGCAGTATTTGCGGCTTATCCAGGACTGCAAATCGTGCATAGACCGGGAAGGGTACATTCGAATGTCGATCCTCTCTCAAGACTACCACGAACCCCTAGCCACGTATCGCCTTCGAAAGACTTAATACCATCCATCGTGCCCACTGAAGGTTCCAGGTTGAAAGCCGAGGTAGCTGAGTTGAGAGAGGTACACAGGCCAGCCGCTAAAGCCGTGTTTGTTGCATGGTGGATTGAAGATATCGCCGAAGCGAGCGCGGATGCAGTAGAGACGCGAGCCCAAAAGGCTAAGAAGACAATGAGCAACACAGAGGATGCTTCCAGCTCCCATGCTCGCCCTAGCTTACCGGAAAAACAGGAAGCTTCCAGCTCCGATTCCGAGTCTTCGTCTAGTAGTGGTTCGGAGGAGTCTTACGACGATGAGTTACCTCGGGTCGACCACTGGACCTACCCTCTGCATATGAATAAGGACGAGCTACCCGCTCCACCAGACGATGAAGCGCATCTACTCATTGGGATAAATCCGGAACTCCTCGCCAGATTCAGAACAGGTTATGCCGGGGACCGTTTCTTCAAGAACTATTATGTGTCTGAAGTCCCAAACCCTTCTCTAGCACTCACTCCATCCCGGTTCGAAAAGGGGGCCAACGGCTTGCTATATTTCATCGACGCAGATTGGAACTATCGCCTATGTGTTCCCAGTAATGTCGTTCCGGAGATTCTACGCCATATGCACGAAAGCGTCTACGAGTCAGCTCACGAAGGCCCTACCAAGTTCTACCTTCGGATGAGGGATTTATTCTACTGGAAGGAGATGTACAAGGACTGCCACGAGTTTGTTCAATCGTGCGACATCTGCCAGAAAATCAAGATAGACCGGACGACAGGAATGGGTGGACTTAAACCAGCACATATTCCTCATCGTCCTTTCTCGACTGTTTCTCTCGACCTAATTACAGGTCTGCCTCTGTCGGGACCGGAGCAGTTCGACGCTATTCTCGTCATCGTCGACAAGCTGACGAAGTACGCGTTGATCATACCCACGCATGGCACCTTGAATCAATTCGAGTTTGCTAGTATCTTCGTCCAGCGCGTAGTGAATGTATACGGTATGCCCGACCGATTGATTGCGGATAGAGATAAAAGGTGGACTTCAAAGTTCTGGAGAGCAGTTATGGAGCGTTACGGAGGCTTCTTAGCGGTCTCAACATCCCACCACCCTCAAACGGATGGGCAAACAGAAATCCTTAACGCCATGATTGAGCAGATGCTGCGCGCATACGTATCCAAGGACAGGTCTTCCTGGTCTCGCTGGTTGAGTGAGATAGCTATGGCCTACAACTCGTCCATCCATTCCTCCACCGGACGGTCGCCGAACTCTCTTCTGATGAGTTACAACCCTCAGATCACTGCTCAAGCAGTTTCGAAGGACTTAGGCAAGGAGAGTCGCCCCGCGTACCTCGGCGCTAAAGGAGAAGAATGGGTTAATGCAGTAAACGCCCATAGGCAGGCCGCGAGAGACGCTCTGGCTCTAGCGCAGGAAAGACAAGCGAAGGCCTACAACAAAGGAAGACGTCCCGTGAAAGAGCTGAAACCAGGCGATTTAGTCCTGCTGAATCCTCACACGATGGAGCTCATAGAGACGGAAGGAACGGGCAAGAAGCTGGTCCAACGAACTATAGGACCGTTTGAGGTGATGGAGAAGATTAATCCTCTTGTCTACCGACTACGACTCCCAGCGGAGTACCCGATGCACCCTATCATTAATCTGGAGCACCTTAAGAGGTATATTCCGTCGGACGCTCGCTTTGGGGAACGGACCACACTCCCAGACACTCGCGAGGTGAAAGTTCACTCAGAAGAACTGGAGGTAGAAGCCATATTAGGCCACAGAGACGTGAAGGTGAAGAATGGACTTGCTCGGAAATACTTAGTACGATGGAAGGATTTAGACCCTTCCGATGACTCTTGGGTATCGGAAAACGCTATCAGGAATGCCCCCAGACTTCGGCGCGAGTACTTAAACACATTGCTGGGAATCTCCGGCTAAATTGGGTACCGATGACCGTGGGAACGCCGCTCATTTTCTCTTCGCACCACCATCATCGATGCAGCGTTTCTCCCAATCTCGTTACGCAAGTGGCAGCTTCAGCTCCCGCGTCTCGAAAACGTCAGCTCCCTCCTCTGGTAACGTAGATGGAAGCTACAGCTCCTTCGTTGCCAGAGTGTCCAGTTTACCCAGTCCAATGTACGACGGAATGGCATACAACTCCTCGAGGGACAGGGATTACATGTGGTTGATGGGTGATGGGCAATATGTGTTCGTGGGGAATGAGGTGGAAGCACAAGTGCGCGCCCCGAAGCTACTTTCGTCCACAGACGGCCGCGAGTTCCAAATCGCGAAGATCTTGCACCCCAAGGATTACTACGATTATATCCCTGGAGAGCTCGCTCTGGGCTGCGAGGCCTCCCTACCCACACTACCTAAGTCGCCTCCGTTGCTCCTGCGATTCGACTGGGAAATCAAGCACGTCACCAGGCACCTGGAAGTGTGGAGCCCTAACAACAAGTTCATGCTGAGCTCCACCGATTCTCCTTTCGACGCGTGTCCGTACTATCCTGGACCACCTCCCGTACCCCTCTCCGCCACGACGAGCTTCCCGTCTTCGTTTATGTTCGCAGACGGCAGCTTAGGACCTTTCGAATACACGCGGATTCCCCAGCTATTTGTCCCAGAGCGACCTTGGTTGGGAGCCATAGTAAAGCCATTCGAAGCCGCGTACAGTCCGCCGGGCATGATTCTGGCGGAGAGGATTAATGTGGCCGTAGCCTGTGTTGGAAAGGGGGGATTGAACATCACCATCTGGAATCCCTTCGTCTGCGCATTACGAGGGCGCTGGTATAACCTAACGGATGGCATGCGCCGAATTCGCGAATCAAAGAAGGATTGTGTCGAGCCATACTGGGCATCCCGCCCATCTTACCCCACAATACAGACCTTCGACGATCTCGAGCGAGTCAAGGACTTCCATGAAGCTGTGCGCCTGTGCGGGATGATCCAAAGGGGTATGAAGGAAATGGACGCGTTCATCCAGTTTTTCGTCGTCTTCCCAGATGAAGGACTGGACAGTTGGATGAAGGGCTTAGTGCAGAAGGAGGAGCAAGGTTCGCTATCCCAAGAAATTCTGCCTGCTGATATATATCGAGTTGGAGTATGGTTATTCGACTGTCCCTCCCTTATGGCGTGGTTCTTGGTTCAGAAGATGAAAATTCCTGTCTACATTTTACACGAGGTTACCCAACATGAGCCGGATGTCACCATAGCAGAGGGACTAGATGCCATACCTTCCATTTTGTCCCGTCTCAACCTGGAAGAGCACCCTCACTCGATTTTTGTTGCGGAACGTAACCTAGCACGGGATCTTCGCCTGGACATTTTTCCATATTCGCAGCTCAAACCCGTCACAAATCCGCTCGCTATACAAAAACGTGGCTCCTTCTCGTTTCATCAAGCCAGGTCGAAGGCTGCTGTCGACCGTCTCATCCAAGAAGCGAAAGCTCAGCGCGGCGACAAGGAACGAATTCCTCCCTTACGCGCGGACTCATCTTACTTTGTCGCCACTATTAGGGACGCACCAGGGATCAGCTCGGCATGGATCTGTCCTCCTCCCATCCGGAAGACCCCCCAAGCAGGGACTTGGGAATATTGGACGCCTGATCCAGAGGTGCCCGACACTCTAGTTTGCGTTGGGAAAACGATGTTCAAAGTGCGGATGAAATCTAATTCCTGGCGCGTGGTATACGATCGCTTGAAGAAAAGGCAGTTAGCTCTCCCTCCATCCTATCTCAGGAATGACTTACGAGGTTATTACTGCGACGTCGACCGCTTCGGCCTCGCCATGCCCATCCGTTTCGATTTCAAGAGAATCATAGGCTCTGGCGATTCGGCTAGACTGGTTCCCGCCGTGCCCAGTGATTGGATCTACTTTACTTTGGACCCGGCTTCGCGAGATGAAGGTGCGACCCTCAAACAAGCAAAAGGAGGGAATAACTGGAACAGAGGAAATCGAGCTCTCGCAGATGCAAAGGACAGTGGCGATGAGGACGACGTAGACTATGGAGAAGATGATGACCTAGAAGGATATACTTCGGATGGTGCAGTCTCGATGGGGGATGTGGTTATGGACCAGGTGGATGCTCCCAGCTCCCGGCCCGAGAACTCTTCCTCCTCGTACGCCACGACCGCGCCGAATGAACCGAAACCGCAAAGGGTGCCCTCACCTCGAGGAAGACCTCCACACCGCAACCCTTCTCCTCCTCGCTGGATCGCTCCCGTTCAGTCCACCTCGAAACGGGATTTATCCTCTAGACCGATGGGACGCTCACGTTCTCCTCAGCGTTACAGGCGCTGGCGCAGCCCCTCGCCGCTACCTCGACGGTACTCTCGTTCGCGCTCTCCGCCCCGCAAAGATAGAAGACAGAGCCCTAGACCGCAGACTATTGCTCCGCCGCCAAGAATTCCGACAGCTCCCCGATCTTTCCTACGGACAGGTTCCTCCCAGATGCCCAAAGCCGCTCCCAAGAAGGTTTCCTCCCTAGCAGACCTCACCCCACGATCGACCGCTTCCATTGCTCCTCCTCCTATCAAACAGAATCGCAGCATGCCGGACATCGGTCCTCGCCAAATTGCCAAGCCAGCCGCGGCTAAAGAAAAGAAGGATGAGACGCGCATGGAAGTTGATGAACCAGAGGGTGTAGCTGATGAGTCGACTCGTCCAGCGGTAGCTACGGCAACCAACTCCACCTGTGTTCGAATCACGAGTTCTCCTCCCTTCAAAGAGCCTTTCAATCTGGACGCGGGTCTATGCCTTCTTACGAGGTCGGTGGGCACAGTGGAGAACGGCTTCTCTACGAGGCGTATTTGCATTCAGCAAGTACGGGGTGACAAGGAGCTATGGGTAGAGTGTTACAGGGCCCAGGACGCTACAGTCTTGACGGGGTACTTGCAAACCATGCCTGAATTAACGGTTACACGCGTCGCCCACGAATCTTTCGTCGACACTTTCGATCGATGTATCCTCAAGTCCAAGATGCGTGTTCGTCATAGGCAGCATGGAGAAGAGTCTTTGGCCTGGTTACGCAAATGGAGGCCGCAACTAGATATCCGTCCATTGGCCGCGGCGGAATCCACTCCTGACCCCTTGGGCGATTACTCTCGCTACGTTGACATCCGGAAGGTTACGTGCCCTGCGAGCGACATCGGATTCGTACTGATTCATGTCGAACATGAGCACGACGTCGTTCGCGGGACGCGAGGCCAGAGGAGACGAGATGTTCAAATTGAATACAATGAGAAGGTCGCATCGAGAGCTGCAGAAGACTTTCGGAGGCAGGAGTCGGGCTCCAAAACGCTGTTGGGACGGCTATCGGATACACCAGCGCCACCTCTGAGTCAGCGCCTGGAAGGAGGATCATCTTCGTTGATCGACCGTCTCGCTACGGATGGCCGGGCCAGGAAGAAAGAGGGCAAAAAGAGTCTCCAGGAACGTATAGGATAGGCTAGCTCGTTTCTACTCGGGGGGGCTCTGTGATATGGGCGTGTATCTCGCATAATCGATCTTACCTACGTATTTACCCTGATCG
>QLPD01005284.1:0-13247 GCA_003314085.1 Hymenopellis raphanipes | reverse complement strand
TTTCTCACTAGCTCCCAAATATAGGGCCTAAGCGTGTTAGTCGACGATGATGGTGGCGTGAGAGCTGCAATGCTCCGGGCCGATTACCCGATTTTGCATTCAAACTGCCACCAACAAAAATCTGTCAAGAGTGAGCATGTCGACATTGTTGGTGATGATGGTGGGACACAGGCAACTTAAGGAGTGGTCGAGCGGAAAAAGCCGGATCTTTTTCGCCACCTTGGGGGGGGGAACAAGGGCGGAAGCCATGTGTCATTACTAAATTGAACCCAAGTCTGTACTTGAAGAGTCACTTGTTATCACGCCCAAGCACGTCCTTCGACTCTAAACCCCTCGCTTCTTCTAAGTCAATACTCGCTGCAGTATGTCCAGACCTGATATGCGGCGCAAACCGTAATAAGGACTCTGTGATAGACGCGTGAGTACCCATCTTCTCGTTGAGTCGCTTTACGAGACTATCTCTTGTCCAAGAATCTTTCGGCCGTGACTTTCCGCCATGGCGTGCGATGCATTTTGATGATTAATCACTACTTACTGTCATGCCATGACTAGGCGGGCAAGAATGAAAAGCCGAATGTCGTTCGATGGAAAAACAAACGACAAAATACTATTGCCTCACATGGCCCTGTCCCTCTGACATCTCCCTCTCTGTAGTTCACCACGACTGTTAGCGAGCTCTAACAACTGCTTAGAGCCAGACGACGAACGCCCCATTTCGGACCGCAGTTACCGCAGCGGTCAAGGCTGTGTGAACTTGGTCCGTATCGTTCCGTTCTCCGAGCGGCATGGAATATAATAGATAAACCAGCTATTGTAGCCGACCGAGATGCCTACCTTGGCCCGAGAAACGTCGCCCAAAACCTTGCTTGAGTGCTGGCGTTCGTGGGGAACGCGATGGAGAACATCCTACTGGTTTGTCACGTTTGTCGTCTGGCTAGGTATGTACACCTAGACGAGCAAGCTTCAAAATCCTTACACAACTAGGCGTCCTGACTGATCTCATCGTCTACACCATCATCGTCCCGGTCATCCCCTTCGAACTCGAAGATCTAGGATACTCCAACGTGTCGAGTTTGACTGGCTGGCTCTTGTTTGCCTACGCAAGTGACCTTCCTGCTTGCTACGCGGTGTACTCATGTCCTTCCCGCTCTATAGTCAGCCGGGCTCGCAGCATGTACGTGTTTTTGATTTCGGAAATGCGATTTAAATCACCTAAAATGACTGTAGCGACGGTCTTTGTTTCGATGTTTTCGGAGAGGTACCAATCCCGGCAGGTGCCTCTCCTTGTCGGAAACACCGTCCTTATTGGGTCGCAAATCATGTTCATGGAGGCACCCGCGTACTGGGTTATGTGCTTGGCTCGTGCACTGCAGGGAATTGGATCGACTATGGTCTGGGTTGTTGGCATGGCGTTGATGTAAGTCGTCAAGTACGCAATCGTCGGCCTTCTGACCTCCGTCCACTAGTTGTGATGTCACACCTCAACCTGTACTTGGACGTCAGTCTCTCACATGTTGTTTCGTAGTACGAACTCAAACATACAGGCAGGACAGCTCGGTATAGCGCTGTCGGGACTTACAATCGGGTTTGTGGATTAATCACAGCTTCTAAGAAAGCGATTTGACACCTCGATTTAGAACCCTGCTAGGGCCTCCTCTCGGAGGGGCTCTATACTCTCGTCAAGGTTTCCGAGCTCCCTTCGTTCTGGGCATCATTTTTGCTTTCGTTGATCTGCTTGGCCGGCTTCTCATCATCGAGCAGAAAGCTGAGAATGTTTCTGCAGGTCCTGAACCTGCACAGCAAGATGAGGAAAAGGCGGATGTTCCCGCCGACGCCAGCACAGTTCCCCAGGCTACGAAATCCGAAGTAGAGACAGCAGCTCCAAAGCCGCCGTCGTTCGGTAGAGTCCTAGTCAAGCTTGTTCAGTCTCCCAGAGCTCTTGTTGCTGCATTCATAGGAGTAGTCTATGGGTGGGTCGACTACACGTGCTAGTCAACTATACGCTAACGCACCTCCAGCTTGATGACCGGCATGCAAGACACGATTCTTCCTCTTCACATTCACGACATATGGGGTCTTGATTCGTCGAAGATCGGACTGGTCATGTTAGCCGCTGTTGTTCCCACAATCTTTGGTTGGTTTCACCTTGCTTGTTTCCGTCTTCGAATCTCAACGTGTTGTCAAGCGAACCCGATTTTCGGTTGGCTTTCGGACCGATATGGGACTACGTGGATCATACTCTGCGGTCTTCTCATGACCATCCCGTGGTGCGGGGCGATGATTGTGGAGGGCAGTTTGGGTCTTTTCATCGCGTCTTACGCGATTCAAAGTTTGTCTTTGCACTATCCTATGATGCTCTTCTTTATGAGTGTGAGCATTCATGGGATCTATGCGCTTCAGGAGTGCGCAGGGGTATGGGCAAAGGTTGGGGAAACCTTCGGGCTCCGGCGATCGACTTTCAAAGGTTAGACGCGGTCAGCTGCGATTCCCAACAAGGTAGGAGTACAACGACGCATCCAGCGATCGCGGATACCCACAATGAAGGAGATGTGCTCCAATGAAACCCCGATGCCCATTACCCGCTTGCGGCTGCTTCTGCTTCTGTTGATGGCAGGTCAGTCAGATCTTCGATTGTCGCTGAATCGTATTAAGACACATGAGATCGCTTGTGGGCATGCTGTGTAATCACCACCAGGAAAACGGCGTGTTCTGAACTCCTGATAGCTTGGAATCCAGATAAGTTGAACAGAAGACCTTGAGGTACAAAGAGCCTTGATTCATCTGTGCTGAGATGATATGGGAACGATGTTGTATCAGAGACACAGAAGCCATAGAAATGATGCAAGACCATTCCAAGCATCGGAAGTCACGACGTCCATTTCCAAGTTCGGTCCCAGACAGGTCCCGGAAACGAATCTTTCGATCTCATGGGCTTCGCGCTCCCCCCAGGAACCGTCGTCGCCATTTGGGCTTTCCCATCTCCAGACACCTTCCTTCCCGACCGCTGGTTGGACGGCGCGGTATCTGCGGAGTCCTTAGCCGTCATGCACCACTGGATCGAGAGTTTGTGGAGGGCAAAATCTTGCGCAGGCCATGATAAAGGTCGTCGTCGCTACTGTCGCATGAAACTTCAACATTGAAGCTCCCGCGGAGATGGAGATGCCTGACATGGATGCCGCTCATCACTTTCATGAATGGGACTCTTTGCGGCGAGGTCCATGATGACGAGTTCCTCGACCCATGGCTTCCTAGGGCTATTTCGGAATATCGATAGGAATGTGGGATGCGTAGGTGGCTCAGGAGAAAGCCAGAATCGCTTGAAATCACCCTCTGGGTATGCTTCGATGGATGACGACTCCATGCGAAGGTATACGCGATGGAAGATGTGTTCCCATGTGTGACGAAGCCATGCCTTGGAGACAAGCGTATGGGCTTGTAAGGTGTCGGTACGATGAAGCTGCCCATCAATCTCATGTAGGATGGAGTATGCTATGAAGTCGATGATGAGATCGACCAGTTCTTGCGGATACAGCACATAGGGAGGAGATATTTAGTAACGCTTAGCGTTTGCAGGGGCCAATATGGGGGATGGACGCAGACACGTTCAAGAAGGCTCGGGGCCGCAGAGTAAACTCCCAGACCTTTCTTACGCGTTGAGATACGGAAGGTTTTGAAGCATCAAGAGCTCGGGAATGGCACGAGGATCGACCATGACTTCGTCCAGTCCGGCATCTCATGGTACGTAGCATTCTCCTTCTATGACCCGACCGTAGTGTCCGGCTATGAGCTCGGCGAAGCACAAAACTGAGCGCAAGGAAAACACTTAAGAGAGCAAAATGAGGATCCCAATAATCTGACGGGACGCAGAACATTTTATCTCAGACACCACTTAGTAGTTGAGCGAGAGTTGAGTCACAGCGGCGAGGACTAAAGTAATGGGATATACATGCACAGAAGCTGGCGTGACTGTGGCGGATGTAGCGAAGCAGATGCATTGCCGGTTACATACCACATCATTGCCGTCCCAAGGCATTGTTGTCTGCAGCATCACCCTTGAGAACAAGCACAGAAATGGTGGAGTCCTCGGTCAGACGCGCCGCGACAACATTACCCATGTTACCGGCTCTTGTAATGTCCTGATCAGGCGAGACAGAGAGAAGGAGACAGACAGAGAGAAGGAGACACACGCGGACATACCACCAACGACGACATACGTATCGTAGGACAGCTCTGAGAAATCAGTGAAGAGTTTGGCCGTGGATAAAAGCCATAGTGCCGAACAGAACACAAGGGCGAGTGCAGGAGCATAAAACGGATGCTCGCGTAAGGATAGAGGAGACTTAGCTGCGGGGCCTAACACGTCGAGAAAAATAGGGTCCAAGCTCTTCGGCAGTACCGGGCAAGAGAGAATCGACGGCGATGGCTGACACCTTTGCGATGAAGATTTAATGAACTTAATAATAGATAATGCATGCTCTGCCGCTGTGGGTGATGCCCAAAAACTGATTCTGTCTCTGTCTCCGTGTCCTCGTCAGGCCTCAGAAACGGTGCTGGGAGGTGATACATGAGGAATTATTCTGGTGACAGAAGAGAAGAGCTATTTCCGGCAGCGCCTTCGGACTGCTCTTCAGCGCCTCATGGACAAAAGCCAACGCATACAGTATGTCATCGACCAGCTCGCTGTTTATCCATAGCGAGAACGAGTAAACCCGTACTCCTATAGTCCATCCGGGGGTCCAAGACTCACGTTAAACGAAGGGTTGCAGAGCTCATGAGAAGATCCAGGGGCTGTAAATAGGGCGCAAAGAACCCGAAGAGGTGATTACTGAAAGAAGGGCGGCCTGCATGTGCGAATAGAGCTGCGCGCTGTAGCGGTTACAGCTGTACTTTCCTCCACTGCCAACGAGCACGGTGACATTGATTCTAGCCAAAACGGCTGTCAGCGCGGCCATGATACACCTTGTCGAGGATACCATTCCATACTCCCAATGTGGGTAGATCCGGGTGAAGTACCGTGAAACAGAAGTTTGCTGAGCCGTCAACGGTCAATTTCTGATATCCTAGTCAGAACGGTCACAGTACCCGTAGGACTGTAACGTCGAGACCGTAGAATCATTGCGGCGCAAATCCCTAAATGCGAAGGATCTCTATAGCATGAGCTCCAAATTGAACCACTCAGAAAAGATGGAGACCTGAGCTCTGAGTGCAGGCCCTTGAAGAGCGAGGAAACCAAGACGTTTCCCAGAAGTAATGCAGCATGAAATCACAAAAGAATGATATCACATAGTGTTCACTCAGCACGCCTGACTCAGTGTTGAAGACAGCGAGGCCACTCCACATCAGTAAGCCATGCTGAAATGTCTGCGGGTGTAAGCAGGTCAACAAAAGCACAAGAGAAGACAGTTCGCCTAGCACCGCTGTACAACATAATTGCTTCAGGGGTATCAGGTGCCGCATGCGAGAGGTGCGGGGCATGTCAGTATACACACCAAGATACAAATCGAAAAGAATGATGGGAGGATATTAAAAGGTGCATCATGTTGGATACAAGAAGAATGAGGAAACATTGAGAGAATATCCATGAGATAAAGGATGCGAACAGTAGGGGAACCGGACATAGTCCTGGAAAACGAAAGATATGTAAATAAGGAACACATCCTGAATTATAGCGGAGCGAAAAGCGTAATGGTGGGACTGTAGGCATGCTGGTAGCAAGGAAGCGGGAGTACTGTAGCAAAGGGTCTGAGCTGGTGAGCAGGTTTGGCTATCGTATCAATAGACCGACCCCGTTAGGCAGAGGTGTTGATAACAAATCGGAGGTAGGGTGTCACAAGGAGGGAGTGGGAATGTAGCAATGCAGGTTGTTGGGTAGAGGTGCTGGTAGGAGGTGTCGCGGCATAGCGCATACTCCGTCGAGTAGAGACACAGGTAGCGAGTAGTGGTAACGTAGCCATGGACGTCCCCGGGCAGAGGCGCCGAAAGCGGGTAGTTGGGAGCGTTGCGAACTCCGCCTCCGGGAGAGATGCTGGGTGTAGGCAACAGGTATCATATTACCCCAAAGGTGCCAAAGGGCGAGTGGTGGGTGGCGGCGGTATAACAATGCATATACTCCATCGGGGAGTGGAACAGGTAGCGGTAGCAGATTATAGCGAAGCACGTACCCTGTCAGGCAGAGGTGCTGGGAGTAGGTAGCGGGCGCGTAGCAAAGCACATGCCGCATCGGGCAGAGGGGCTTGGTGTGGGGTGCGGTGCGGGGTGCGGTGCGGTGCGGGGTGCGGTGCGGTACGGTGCGGTGCGGTGCGGAGCAAAGCACATACCGCGTCCGGTAGAGGTGCTGGGTGCGGGTGCGTAGCAAAGCACATGCCGCGTTTGGCAGAGGTGCTGGGTGTGGGTGCGGGTGCGTAGCAGAACACATGCCGCGTTTGGCAGAGGTGCTGGGGGGCAGGTGCGGAGCGTCGCAAAGGACATACCCTGTCGGGTGGAGGCCCTGGGAGCAAGTAGCGGGAGTGTAGCAAAGTACATGCCCCGTCAGTTGGGTAGAGGTACTGGGATCCGGTAGCACGACAATACTCATACCCCGTCGGGCAGAGGTTACACGTAGGCCCAAAAGCAATGGAGAGAGCATTAGCAAGTGATCGTGTACAGACAAAAACAACTCACGACGCAAGAGAACTCCTTGCACCTTAACCATAATCCGTAACGGTATAGACCTCAGAACGCAAATTGTGGGGGAAGCGGGGTATTCGGTTGCCCGTGGCGACAGGTGCTCTCCTAATGCTGGCGCTGACCACTGCGCGTTGCCGTGACATATGAAAAGGCCGCATTGTTGATGTTGAAACGTTGAAGAACTAAAAATTCGGTAGCGCGCTGTCATCAGACAGAGAAAAAGGAAGGAAACGACCTTGAGCGAATTCGGAGAGCCACGAAAATCTTGAAGAGAAATGACAGTAATAAAAGAACGAGAGACCATGCTGCTGTGTGCGCGAGTGTCAGAGACTCGTCGAGTGCGCACCACAGCCAGCATGGACATGATGATGGTAACGGAAAAGGAAGGAGTTACCGCATCACGTGTCTGTGACAAAGACCTCAAACTTTCGTTCGCTTCGTACCTCGCGAACTATAGTTCCACAATTTTGGCTATTTTAGTCTTATGTGGTGATGCTAAGATTGGTCGAACATAGGTTTTTTCGTATCTAGTGTCGCAACCCCACTTTGCGCCGAGCTCGCCAGCGTGGGCAGAAGCGTCGAAGGAATTGGCTGTGAGTTTTTTCCCCAAAAGATTTCCACATCTTCTCACGACGAGTTCAGATGCCCATGTCAATGGTATATTCAACTTCTCCTTCGGTATAGGCTCTGCGGGTATGTCATCGCCTGCATCTCTGTTTCCTCTGCACCGACTGAACGAATACAGTTGGCCCAATCATTGGCGGTCAGTTCTATGATAACCTTCCTCGAGGATTCATGGCATGCTATGCCTTTATAATGGCCGCCCTCGGGTGCGGCGCGGTCTTGACGTCGTTCTATTCTGGTGATGTATCACTTGCATTCCGGATCTATCATCGGGGTGCAATCAAGCTAGAGCAACTCCGAAATGCCTGAGCGGGAAGCCTGGTTAGCTACATTGTATGTTTCGTATGTTAGATCTTATAATTTGAACTCTACTCTCTCAGTCTCTGACATCGTTGTGATAAGTCAAATTTGAGAGAGAACACTGAAAGTGTGTGTCGGGCTGGTGTGCTGACGTCGGTGTGAGCGAGGTGTCCTTGCATGAGTACTAGAAGTATCATTTGCTCAAAGAGTAGCATGGCGAGTGCTAACTTGTACAGAACCCTTACGTCTAACGCTTCTCTGACTTGACGTTGAAGAGAATCGCACCGACACTCATCATTGGCCACGTTTCGCCTGGGCAGTTCCGCTCAGGCATCGTTCGATGCGCATCCAGTACCTCGCACTCTAACGCAGAGCTTTCAGGATATATGAGAGCACTTCACGGCGGTGGGTATACAAGCACGGTAGATTCAGAAGATGAAACTGATGGAGATCAAGATGGGCACGATATTGCTGTAATTGATTCACGCCACAAGAGCGTGCAGGCCGTACCATTCCACCGAGAGTACTAGTATCCCCAGTTAATCTGCTCTAATAGGTTGATTGCTTAAATTGTAACTTGTCATTGTACAGTTGACTGGTCGTTCATTCTTATTCCTACAACATTCAATAGTTTTTCTTTTGGTATCTAGCTCCCGTCGTCCAAGACACCCGTTATGCGTGATTCACGGCCGAATGGGCTGAACCAAAGAGTGTCTTTCCGTGTGCACGAAAGACGTGAGGAAACTGCTGGGACCAGAACCATCGCCCTGACATTTGATGAGCACGAACGCGAATGTGAATGGTCAAAGCAGCATACCACAAAATTCCCCGGGAACCCAACATCAAATGGCTGAACGCTTTCAAGGTACGCAATCTGCTCCGCTGAAAGCGTAATGTCAAGCGCCTCGATATTCGAGAGCAAATGTTCAACTTTGCGCCCGCCGACCAAGGGAAACACATAGGGCGTTTTCTGCATGACGTAGGCAAGCGCGACTTGATTATCAGGCGGTCAGTTCTGCATATGGCGACGCAGATGGGAGCGCTTACCAGCACGGATGTTCTTGGTGCCGACCTCCTCGCCGACCTTTTCGAGGGCTTTAGAAAATTTCACCTCGTCTTCAGTCCTCTCCCAATTCTGGCCTACAAATGCGCGTCCCTTTTCGCCAGACGCCCTTCTCTCTGCTTCCTCCGCATCTGTACGAAACTTTCCTGAAGCAAGGACATCCCATGGAGCGAGCGCGAGACCTACAAATGACTGACGTTAACGTTATTCAAACGCCCACCATCAATCACATACCTAGGGTGCGCGCCATGGGGATGATTTCGCGTTCGAACGCCCGGTCCATGATATTCCAGTGTCCTTGGTAGATAACGAACGGCGTCTTGGCGTAAGCCTGAGCATACATGTTCGCTCGTGAAACCACCCAAGCCGGGGCATCCGAAATACCCTGTGCGTAGTATAATCAGCGCGTAGAATACGTAGCAGACAAAACGAAGACAGACGAGATATAGAACTTTGCCTTGGGTAACGAGGTTGTGGAGACTGTTCATCACCTCTTCGATGGGAGTCTCAAAGTCCCACCAGTGTACGTAGAGGATGTCGACATAATCAGTTCTGAGCTTTCGGAGGCTGTCCTTCACGGAAACATGCATGGACTTGCTGTTATTTCCGACGAAGTTGATGGTCTGCTTGATACTAGGGTCGCGCCACTTGTAGTTGATAGAATACTAGTCACGCGGATCATTATAAAAAACGCGAATGGATCATGAGAGCCAGACTAACCTTTGTCGCAATAACGAGTTGATCGCGGATGCCGCGCTTCTCTTGCCATTCCCCAATGAATTCCTCGGAGGACCCGTCTTGACTGTGCACGTCAGATTCGTTTCAGAATCCACAAAAAAACTTACTAGTTGTTGGCGGTATCAATGAAGTTCCCGCCGTTATCAAAGTAGGCGTCGAGCAGCTTGAAGCCGGCCTCCTTGTCCATGGAACCAAACCCATACTTCTGCCATTTGTCGCCGATGCTCATCGCTCCCAAGGCCAGAGGTGAGACATGAAGGCCTGAAAGAGGACAAAGGGTGCGATAGACACCAAGTTTGCTCGGGGGAGGAGCGAGGGGTTTGAAGAACGGTTCTGGGGCCATATTTCTGTTACTGGTGTGGAGGGAAAAGTAGATGGATCGCCTTTATATGCTATGTCCAGCAACGTACGGAAAGCTTTGGCGTCATGGGGCTTGTCTTTCGATTTCCCTTGGGAATCGGGAAAAGAGCACCACTAAGCAACAAGGATTGGTAAGTTGTTAGATCGAATTAAGGAGCTGGCTTCAACATGACGAAACAACACGGCTGCTTTGCTCATGGTCGATGACAAGAAGGCGTGAGAAAATATGTGCTAATTCGGCGAGGCTTTGCAAATCACATCGCACCTACGAACTTTTTGGATTGTATCGATACTATACTTTCCACTGGGTGCGAGAGTCCTGCATTTTTACGGAAAGCCAAGGAGGGCGAAAGAGGGATAACCAGGGGTCTGCCGTAGCGCTGCTAAGTGCAGCCACTGATCATCCTCTGCGTAGAAGGAAGAAGGATTAGGATTCGACGCGTGTACATGCCGGCGAGTCGCAACGCAATTTGAATGGTTGGCTTCGACATTGCTTCGACATGACAAAACGACGAAGCTGCTTTGCTCATGGTGGATGACAAGAAGAAGGCGTGGGAAGGGATGTACCAATTTGGTCGATCTCCTTCACCTCTTCCCGTTTGTTTATTTGGTACTGGTGTGCACCTCATCGTTTATCGTCACGGTAGGTCCACTCGCAAGTGTAGGGACTGCGTCATGCCGGTGCCCAGCTGAGGTAGAGAAACCTGCGTCCCCGAATCATCTACGAGAATGTCCAGGCATGTCATGGGCGATGATAAATCCGGAGGCGCAATTCCTTTGAAGTTTGCGTCAAATGCATCGTAAACGTGACTCCGCCGAGAGTGCATGGGCGTAGGGTACCGGTGCATGAATAGTTCTTGAGGAGAACAACGCTGAGTCGTCTGCGTTGCCGCGTGTTGGCGAAATTATATCCAACTGGAAATCTGGACACTCGGACGTCTACTTCGAGGTTTTGTGACCCATGTTGAAGCGTCAGCTTCTGCAATCGCTTTCCCAGGGCGATAAGACATGCCTGTTACGCTCTGGGCTAAATGTCGGAGTCAAGGACTTGACGGACGCATGTAACATTTAAACAAGTGGACAGCCACGCAATGATGGCATTCTGCGCAAACTGGATCATCGACCCCCTGCTCTCGACCAATCCTAAGGTATGAAACCATTTCCGAAGTCTCGCAGCTCTCACTGAGCACGTCTTAGTATGTGGCGTCATACCCACCCAAGCTTCAGCGCTGCACAGGCTGCCGGTTCTGAGCAAAAGCTTGCCGAAGAGAAGTACGGAAAGGATGACCATCGCGACTGGAAGAGTTTCATGCACGAAGAGAAAGAACACCGACGGACCATGTTTCGCTGCAGATTGTATCATACATTTCAATTACATACTGTTGAGCGTCCTGGAGAGTGGTCAACGAAAGTAGATACAACAACACGGAATTTCGTACGTCGTTCTATGCGGTCATCGTCGGATCAGCCTTTGTCGATGTGCTGGAGGTTGGTGGGAAGTCGGTCATGGTTCCCCCATCCCAGGTACTTGAACTGCTTTCTTCTCCAGGAAACGTAAACGTAATGCACGTTGTCGTGCCCGCATCTGATTCTCCTGGCGCATTTGTCGTGAACTGGCGCTCCTGAAAGGATATCAGCACTCAACATGGACGTAGTACATGAATGGCCTACGATGTTAAGAGCGACGGCTCCTGTACATACCGCCAACAGCGCGATAGTCAGAAACTCAAGGAGCTCCATAATCGGACTATGACCATCAGGCCATAGTTATATAGCCCGTCTTCAAGGCAGAAACTCGGATTATTGAGACGACAGTGTACCCTGACGGATGGTCATATGCTCGCCCAGAGACCTCCACAATCCTGTGGGAAATTCAACGGATATAAATCATGGACAGGGCACCGAAAGACGCATCATCAACGATTCCGAAGAGTTTCCATGGCAGGTACTCGGAGACAGGAACATTTAACCTGCCGCTGTCCGTAGAAGAAGTAAGTACTCGTAGTAGCGGGAGCATTGAGGAGTGAATGTCACAGTGATTCTCAAGGCGTCAGTGATACTGATTCAAGAAATAACTACGCCACAATATGCGCCCGACTAGGCACAAATCGTAAGTGTTACAACTGGTGAGTTCGCAGACAATAATGTCGTGGTCTACACATTCGGTAAAGTCGTGAGTTGTCCTAGACCTGCAGGAAAACACTTACAGTCGCAGTCGTAATGGTCGTCAACCAGCATCCTCCTTCACCCTTCTCACAGACAGTCAAAGTGACCGTGCCGTCGTTCGAAGAGGTGACCTATTTCAGTCAATATATTGTACGCCGCTAGATGGAAGTTGAACAGTGCCTACAGTTGGCGTTGGTGTTGGCGCAGGTACGATGGTGAGCCAGCAACCGCTGGTGGCTGGAGTCGTGTCAAGCTGAGCGAAAGTGAGAGGAGAAAACATCTGAAAACCCATTAGTATTAAATCCATCACGCGAGACGTAGGACAGGACGCACCGCAAAGAGAAGACCCAGTAGACGGAGGTTCATGACCAGTACTGGTTCTGCATATGGTGTCAATGAATATATAATGCCCCGAGACTAGGACGTAGGTTCGGTTCGAGACCAAGTATGGTCTGCCTGAGTCCAGTTCAACTGTCAACCTTTCATGTCAAGCACGTCGAGAAAACCACACATGATATGGCTTGGCAAAAAGCTGGAAGAGGTCAGAACAAGGACGATAAAGAGCAGAAATCAGAACATGGCTTGGCATTTGATCATGAGGTGAAAACCAAACGAGGCTACTCGATAAACGAAAGTAGAGTTGAGGAGGAGTAACCAACATGGCGCCTATAAATAATAAAATGTCCATCAATAGTACGTGTCATTATATGACCACCGCCGTAGTCCTTGCAACAGCGCTAGAGTTCCGCGCCACTTCAATCAAATCATCTCCAAGTCGCTCATACACAACCATACCGCCACTGACCGCCCCGAGCGCAACCAGGTACGCATCATTCTCGCCACCAAACGTCATACCCCGTATATTCACGAGTCCCGTGAACACCTGGCGAACCAAATTAAGATCCAAGTCGAATATCGCTATGCTATCCCCCCGCGGATCGAGCGTACCCCCGATATTTCTGTTGGATGCATAAAGATAGCCTGATGCGAGGAGGAGTTCCGCTGCGGCATACGTCGAATTGTACGGCACATCAGAGGGGACGATGGTGACATTAGCAAGGAGCTCAGATGGGTACGCGAGGTTGGAAGTTGGAGGGATGGTTTCCTTCGTTAACGAGTTCGTTTTCTCGTGTATGACATAAAGGGTATCGTTGGAAACAACCATGTGCCGAGGACCGCTTCCGGTGTCGTGTGCCAGGGCGCCGTGGACTGACCACGTCCCGTTCGAGGTATCTTGGCCGACGCGCCAAATTTTGTCTGCTCCAAGATCGGTGACAAGCACCTCCTCGTTGTACTGTAACGACATATGGGGGAACGATGTGCCGTTCAC
>QLPD01005280.1:0-13316 GCA_003314085.1 Hymenopellis raphanipes | reverse complement strand
CCCGCTCTTCGAACATTGTGTTTCCGTACCTGGAAGAACAAAAGTAACCATTCTGGGCTTCATCTTCCCTGTCAGATGACCATATCACTGCCCGATTCGCTTCCGCGGACGCTTTTAATTGTCCATGCCGGGGCATGGTGCTGCTTCTTTGCCTGCTGGCTGCACTTGAAACTCTTCCATGTAATCTAGCTCGTCTTCCTCTAGCTTCTACCCTTGTCCTAATGGGCAAGATGTTTCGACGATGTCCGCCTTCAACGGCTTCTCCAAACTACTCGTCCCAAACTCCATCTTTCACTCGCCTTTGAAACATTGTGGCTTGTACCTATGGGTCGCTACCTTGTACCTCTTCCGGTAACCTCTTCGCCTTCTCCAGGACCGTCTATGATTCATGCGACCAGACAGTTGCTGTTCGTGCTCGTGCTCCGTCGTAATCAAGGCTCAGTCAGAAACTCCCCCGGCCATCTGGAGATCATAATCTAGTTCTCAGCGCAACCTCTTAGTAAGTTCATGCCGTTCCAGTAGGACAGTCCGCTAAACGTCGGATAGCCTTCTGTCCAGCTGTATTACCCGATCCCGCGGAAAATGACTGTCGTGTAGTCACTGCACTGACAGACTCGATTTCATAAAAGACGTACGTACTTTCGCCTTTGCTGCTAATGACATCTCTTCCCAAACTCCCAGCAGGCAACTCTAGCGTCTCCGCACGCATCATCGACGCTGGTAGATTCACCGCTCCCGCCTCTCTTCTCTTTCTGACTATTCATGCATTTTGTTTAAATGAAAGAGGTCCTCAACCTCTCACCCATTTAAACTGTTCTAAACCATTTAAACCACTTCAAAACGGGAAACGTACGAGGTAGTGCAGCAGTGGACATCTGAGAGCATTTAAATGGCATAAATATCTGTTTAAAACATCTCAATTGATATTCACACCGAACACATTAGTAGCTACATCCATAATTGAAACAGACGTTTGAATGCTCCCATTTGAATCCCATTCGAACGAGAGACACGTTGTTCAAATGTGCCAGCTGAGACGCACCATTCGAATGCTCCATTTTAAGATGCGCCATTTGAACATGATTTGAGATTCCCATGTGGGACGCGCCGTCCCGTGTGCGATGCCTCATTTAACACACCGCTTGAAACTACAGACATCAGTATTTGCAAATAAGGCGTGCGCTGCAGACGTACCATGTCCAAGGAGCTCCTGATATCTGTACCGCGACGCGCCGATGGCCACGAGTATATAGATTCTGTATGACGGCATCGTCGCGTCGCGCGCACTCTGCAAAGGAAGATGAGGAAGTCGAGACTACTAGACAGCCGGATACACACCTTTACGCAGCCGACCAATCAATAACGTCTCATCATCACAACGATATGAACAAGTGGCGGCCATCGTTGTGTGGTGTCCTCATAGTGTTGTAGGTGACTGCTTGTCATCCAGTCGGGAAGAGCTGTCGTATTCATGCAGGTATCGCATCATCGTCGTGTGCTGGTTTTCGTTACTATGCTTGTGCATTGGGTACGTTCTTGTGGTCGTTCGGAGGCGTCCGGAAGAAGTGTGCTGTATGAGTATGCATTGCAGTCGACGTCGTCCTGTTCCATGATCAGAGTGTACGCGACCTCGTCCGTTGGCCTTCATCGCGGTTTTCCATGGTACAGTCGCGCGCAGTTGTCCGTGGCGCGGTCACAGTTGTTTGTGTGCCTTGGTCGCGAGTTGGATTTGGCAAGACCCCCATCTTACGCCCGCGACCAAATAAGCATCAAAAAAAAGAGCAAGATAAGTACGCACCTGCTGCTGCCTCCCTGCCTCCCTGCAGATGTCCATTCCACCTCCCCTTGCCCTCGTGTGAGTCGTAAGACTTTTCTCCATTCCAGACTAATGTAACGGCACAGTTAAATCAACAACAGGGACGAGGGCTTACGCAACGTCCAGCAGGCGATGCACTAGCAAGGAGTGAAAGAAAAAAGAGAGAGAGAAGCCCATGGAAGAGTTATTAGACCAACGATCGTCGTCGTCGTCGTTCAAGCACGCGGTGATGACATAAGCCATCAGTTCTCTGTATACTAACTGATCCCGGTCAGTAGAATCATTAATGACTTGAATGAAAGTCTTCTGGAACAGCCTCATGGCCAAAAGAAGACAGTAGATGACCACTACGCGTAAGTAATAGTATCTAGATGAATGACTTCGGCCGGCCGTGCCCCGTCAGAAATCTCTGACTGAACAACCCACATTCCTGTGTCTGGATCCGGATACTATTCCATACCATCCGCCCGAACGAACCACTCGACAAGGGCACACAGATAGTGGACATCACCGCGGATAAAGCAGAAGGATAGAGTAGATACAACTTCGCACCGGGCGGCAGGAGGAAGACTGCCCGAATGCTTCGTGAGCAACTCCGCCTCGAGAGAAACTCCGCCTGGAGAGGAAACTCCTACTGGGCCAGCCCAAGCTAATGTTTCCTCGATCCCAATATGACTTCAGAATATCGGACATCTTCCACGCCAGCTCCGTGTTCCTCACATGAAGGACTCCCAACCTGCTAAGGTACCGGATATCGAGCTCAAAGTTTATGCTGAGGCCACGCGGAGTGATCTGCAGGCCGCCTTCGATACCCAAAGCACAACGTGATACGGCCTATAAAGAATGTGACTTGCTCCGTGTTCAGCTTTCTGAGAAACAGCTAAATGTACAGGTCCTGAAGGCCCATGCATCCAAGCTGATGCTCGACAGGCTCGAAACACGGTGTTTAATGAATGCAAGTGCGAGGGAGAGGTGAGGGAGCAGGAGAGAAGGCTCCGGCCCTCCGGGGTTGGCGCCACACTATGACAGAGGATCCAACGGTGCCACAAGCGGGATGCTCGATGGCCAATCGGGACTTGGAATCAGTCTCGGGAACTCGAACAATTCCATTTTGTCGCGAATAAATCAAGGATAAATTCTCGAAGATGGATTTCAAGTTCTCTGAAAGTCGGCCGCTTACCGCTGGTGCCGTGTCATGGCTAGTTCTCCACCTTCCTTAGGAAGAGCGTGGAAGAGTCCTTTGCTTCTGCCAAGGCTAATATGGCCAATGACAGGTTTCAAAAGCTGTTGTGTACCATGCAGCACACTTTTCATCTCGATAAGTGATCGTCAGGCGGTTGGTCGGATGACGCTATGCGGGGGTCGATGGACGCGGCTATTGTCGGAGTGTCACAATTTAAGTGTTTTTCTCCTTCTTCTCTGTGGCGAGTAGCGCTTCCTGAAGTTCCCTGCGTTTCCAGCGGAGGTGATGCTTCACCAACATCGTTGTCTCAGGTTTTCGACGAGCACGGCGTAAGAAAATTGCAGACAGTTCTCCCAGAGCGTACCAGAGAAAAGCGTAGCATCTTGCAGAATGAAAGTCGAAAGCAACTATAAGCTTGTACCGCCTAGTTGGGAAAGGCGCGTACCAGTCTTTCGCGGAGATCATGGACACCGATTTTGGAAATGTGGATTCCATCAATGAGAATCCGGCCTTCCGTTGGATGCACAAAGCGTAAGATGCTCATTGCCAAGGTACTCTTTCCCAGATCCAATGCGAGCCAATAGTCCAATCCTCTCACCAGCCCGCAGAGTGAACGAAACATCATGAAGGACGGCGGGCAGCTCGGGAGCGTATTTGACGACGAGGTTTTCCACAGTAACCAGATTATCATTGGTCGTGCTCGAGGGCCAGTACGCGGGAGGACGACTCTCAATCATCACTGCTAGCGGCTCTTGCGGAAGATCTAGATACTCGACAATTCGCTCGACAGAGCTTCAAACGCCATCAGTACGGCCAATCATCAAAATAACAAACTAGGGACTCACTTCAGATCAAGCTCTAAGCCGGTCCAGAATCGACACGCCGAGGTTACCGAGGTGGTGAAGCTCAACGTACTCGTGATACACAGACCAGCGAGACCTGCACTGTCGACCAAGACGGCGATTGAGAACAGACAAGTAAAGAGGACACCCTGTAACCGACGTTAGTCTACCAACTCTCAAGGAAACAGACGTAGAACTTACAACTGCTCCAAGATAATCAAAATTCAACAGCAACCATCTCTTTGTCATCCAGAAACCGTTCCACATCTACACGGAAATTAAGACAAACTTGTGGGAAAGCTCACAACAGTTCGTACCTTGGTCGTCATCACGGTACCGTAACAAGCACGACGGTCCTGTTCTTCAACAAAGCAGCTGCTCCAATAAGAATCTGCAGCTGCTCGAATAGGAATCTCGACATATGACTGTCCTACAAGACTGTCAGCACTTCGAGCAAATGATAGCAAAGGAAATACACGTACAATTGCACTTAACGGATCATCCAGCAAGACATACTTCAGTCATGCGTAGACGGCCCTAGCGAGCGCCGCGACACGCGCCTTCTGTCCACGACTCAGACTGACGCCCTTTGCTCCAATCTCAGTCATATCACCGTCCTCTAGAACACGCAAATCCGGGCGTAAAGCACACGTATCAACAACAGCCTGATATCGATGAAGCCCAAACACGATGTTATCCTTGATCGACTGATGCCTCAGCCACGGCGACTGAGCAGCATAAGATATCCCATGCATATTACCAAACTCGTCTATCCGAGAAGTGTCTTTCGATATAATAATCTCTCTAGAGGTGAGCGTCATCTCTCCAAGAATAGCCATCTAAGCAAGAGAACTAATCGTTACCCGGGCAAGACGGAAAAAGTGACGAGAACTTACGAGAAGAGCAGTCTTTCCGCTCGCCGTCGGTCCAGTGATAGCGGACGATTCACCTTCAGGGAATGTCACGGTGATGTCTTTCAACTCGAACTTGTGGATACGAGATCCACGGCTGGGCCGTTAGGTCCTTCTGGAGTATCAACTTCGCCGCCTATGAGGAGACTGACGAGCTTCAGCGCCACTTTGATGCACCTCGAGCATCTTCTCAGACAAATCCCGTCCAATGATGGCAATCGAGGAAGATGGAATTTTCGCAGCTGTATTGTATGGCGTGGAACTTCATAGTGAAAATACTCTCGTAGGGCGCCATTCTTCACCTCAAGATAGCCCAACAGCTCCGAGTCCCAGTCTCCAGAACGAACAAGAGCATGACTCGAGCAACCAAGATCCTGCCAAGATCGGTAAGTCGGAACGGACCGAATACCATTCCCACGCTGACCTGTTGATCTTTTACCACCACGCTCAATCAACGACATCCCCAATGACCACTCTATGGTCAATGAGGCCTCAACGACGGGATTAGCGACCTGGAACAATTCACAGATGACGATGCCGCCGCTGCTACTGGTGGAAACGTAGAGGATCGACTTGCTGAGCACCCAGAACTTCGCCAGATGATACTCGTACGTGTTGTTCCTCGTCTTTCTAAAAAGTTTAACCACCGTATAGGAAGAAATTGATCGCGTTTATGCACAAGGTTTGGACCGCTCTCTGGCAGCACCTTCCCATGGTTGCTGTCGCAGGAATCCGCAGAGTGCGCGCTGACGTCTGCAAGACGAGGTATGCCACGTCCCTTTCCTCCTAGTCACTGCCAACTTGCTTCTAACAGGTGACAGGCACCCTTATTCCTTACACATGATCCGCCTAGACCACTGCCGGGCCCCGCCTCTCATCCGGCCATGTATTCATCTCTGCGCTCCCTCGTCCCTCGCACCACATCCCGACTCTACACATCGCAATGATACCTATGAGGAAATCGTTGACGACGTTCAATCTATGGACCCCGACACCCCCATCTTCCTCCAGCATACCCAGATAACTATCGTTCCATGGATGAGGATGGTTCCTAACGAAACACGACCAACGTCCTGCAGTTGAACATGCTCTCCGTCACGCTATTCGGATGGCCCGGTGACTGCAGTACGTCAACATCCCTCTCGATAATGCTGGTGCCCTATACTCACGACATTCCTAGGTACACGCTGTTATTTCGGAAATTATGCATCAAACGAAGGAGTGCTCGGGTACTAATCTCGAACGTCTTCAAGACGCACTTGACAATGCACAGCGGTTTTCTGGCACGGCGTCTCGGTCGTCACTGCGAACAGCAATGAAGGGTATGTACTGATCGTTCTATCTGTGGCATCGCTATTGATTTACATACACACGCTGCAGACTTTCGCGCCGTACCTCCTGCTTGCAGAATCAAGGTGGAATGCCGGGAGAAAACGTATGTAATCAAACAAACTGTTTTGTACAGAGGATTTTAAAATACCTTGGAATCAAATTATTTAAATGCCCAAGTATCACTCAGTACGTTTGAATACCTAAAGCCATTTTAAACAGACTTGTACAGGTGCCGTTCAAACATGATTTAAACACGTTTTGAACACCTTAAGGTGTCAAACCTCTTTATTTAAACAATCTCAATACATTTACTGTCTCTTTTCGCCGGTTCCTCCTGGCCATGAAATCGAGCAAGGACCGATATTCGCATTCCTCATTGAGCATCCCACTTTAGGACGTGTCATGTTCGATTTGGGTATACGGAAAGATATGAAGAACGTACCGGAAGCGTACAAGGATTTAGGTGTCAGTTATGCAGTTCCTTCAGGCCAAGATGTGTCTGATACGTTGAGGGCTGGGGGTGTGCCTCTGGACAGCGTGAGAGCAATTATCTGGAGGTCAGTTCAAATATTATTATATTATAAGTTTCAGTGTAACTGACGAGCTACAAGCCATTATCATGTAGATCACACTGGTAACGATGTATATATGATCAGATTATACCGCGCTGAAATCCTCGAATGCTAGGCGACGTATCGACCTTCCCCTTGACCACGAACCTCGTGATTCATGAAGACACGGACACACGCACATACCCGACACAGCCATCTTCAACGCTGATGGAGAGCGATTTCGCGTAAGCGTCTACATCCTGGCGTTCTCTGATTGACATGCACTCCAGAAATCGTAACGTCATAAAACTATCCTTCGCCCAGCCCGACATACACATCGCAGGTCTCGACGCACTGGATTACTTCCACGACGGGAGCTTGTACATCCTCAATACCCCTGGGGTACGTTTGACCTCTTTTATTTACTCAACCTCACACTCATCATGCGTAGCACTGTCCCGGACACATATCAGCCCTCGCCCGCGTAACTCCCCGGACGTTCGTCCTCCTAGGAGGCGACTGCTGTCATCACGTCGGTGACCTTCGGCCCAACACCCTCGCCCCTTGTCCTTCCCATATCCTCGAAGCTGCCCGTCTATCCATGTCACCGGAATTCGCGTCCGGGTTGGTGGAAGGAACGACACCTCTTTTACAGCCGTCGAGCACTCTGTACGAGGATTACCCAAAAGCGAAAGAGACGCTGGGCAAGTTGGCGAGGCTGGATGCTCATCCGGATGTGTTGACGCTGATTGCGCATGATAAGTCCTTGGAGGGTGTTGTGGACATGTTTCCGGGGCGTGTGGACGAGTGGAGGGAGAAGGGGTGGAAGGAGGAGGTTATGTGGGCGTTTATGAAGGAGGGAAATGCAGCGTGGAGGTTTGGAGAAAGGAAGGACCGGTAAAGGAAGTTCATTCAACAACATATGTGAAGAGACACCGCAACGATGTCCAAGTTCGGTTCAGTTCTTAAGTACACCAAGAGATATATGAACTAGTTGGTGCCCTGTAAGAGTTCCACTGACAGTTTCTGGGTGATTATTAAAGGGAACGCCAAACATGTATTCGTTCATGAGAAAAGACGTGCCGCTTTATCAGTCGTTGCATACGCGTGCGTTGTGGGCTGCTGCCGTTTATCGGCCGATCACTTCTTTCAAGCGAACCACCATGTCTGACACTGCACCCCAATCGTTACGCTCAGTTACCCCAACGAATCAAGGATAAAGGAATGCATTCATCCCCACATGCGCAACAAACCCTCTCAGCCGTGTTGGGACGGGGCCCGACAAAAAACCTTGGTCTGAAAAATGGTTACTACGGACGCGGATGGTGAGCTCAACCTCGTCATAAAAAAACCTAAATCGTGCCCTGTCAACTGCATGTCATCGCTGGACAATCTTAACCGCGTTTGTTTGTCGTCTTTTAGCAAAAGATGCGCTCGATTGCATCCCACCTCGCTTGTGCGCTCATTTGTGCTCCAGTCCTCCTCTTCATCACGAGTACGCAATCTCATGATCATACCCTTCACCCTCAAGGCGTCTGAGACGCGACGGCCTTCTCCACTGCGACACTTCGGAACACGGGCAACTTCTACAGTACACAATACGTCTCTTAAGAGACCACCGAAATAGACAGGGGACGCGTTTCGAGGCTATCTTCTTCTGTCTCTTGTGACAGCGTCTAAATCTGTGCTACCTTCGCGCCTACGCCCAGCGAGACCCATCCAGAGCCCAGCAGACCGCTCATTGGCTGATCACGGGCATGTCGTTGGATTGGTTGCATGTCAGCCAATACCTGCCTGCCCTGAAGCTCTGAGTCAAGGTATCTACAGCTCGACTTCAGAGATCAGCGTTTGACTGTTGACTCTTTTCAGAATCATAGAAGCGACAGACATGATTTTCATGGCTCATGCGCATCTCTAAAATAGCACTTAGGGATCGTGCTCTTCGTCCGCCCTTTTGTCCTTTATCTCGTTGCTACCAGCGCGTATCTCGGTGTTAGACTAACCCCGATACTTAGTGGATATATGCCTAATCCTCCTCGGTAATACATGACGCTCCAGACCATAATCGAGACTAGAGCTCAACAGCAACAGTGGGATAATGTGGTGCGAGACTCTATTTCGCTTGCCTACGGGTCTTTTTGTGACGGCTTAAAAATGGACACGCAACCATTCAGTTCATAACCAGATCAGTCGAGACTGTTCACGCCGGGATTGGTCAAACGTTGACCAATTAGCTGTCCCGTTTAGGTCCGCAACCTGAATCTTCATCCCGTGTGAGTCTCTTCATCGTCTCGGTCAAGAATGTGTGCTAACAATGCGCGAAAGGTTCTACCAATACTGTAGTGAGAATTCACTGATTCTCGTTCGGTGTCCACGGATTCTTGTGGTGCACAATAAAGTCTTGCAATAACAGGCCCTTTCCACGTTTGAACAGCGATTACTGTGTGCCCCGTCTGGCCATGGCCAGATCCTTCCGGCATTGGGCCTTCGACAAAGCTGTTCAAGTCTAAACGAACATAAGATGCTTCCTGACAATTGTTAGTCACCCCCCCAGGCATGGCGGTTATCTCTGGACATCAAATCAGTAACGAGCAGCTAATCTGCATTCTCAGCTTTCTCTTCCCGGGAGCCAGTTCTTCCTTGGCGATCCCGGTGTACATCTGTATCGTCATGTACGCATTCGTGATACCGTCGTTTTGGCCTGGGGCGGTTCTACAGGAGACGATTGAGAAGGCTAAGACTACCAAGGCTTGGCTTTGCGAGCAAGTCGCTCGGAGTGGTGGTGCTACAGGCATGTTGATACTTCAGGCTGAAGGCCAGCGCAGATTGGACGAGTGGGTTTTTCATATCGTCAAAAAGCTGTAAATCAGTGTTCTAACGATCTCCGGGTCGTCCTTTCACAGTATCTCAAAACGAGCGAAAGATCTGCAGCTCCGCCACTATCGTAACCTGTCTTTCCGTCGCGTCGTCAAGTATATTGCGGAAGCGCGCGGCCTTGTCGTTAAATCGCGTGCGTGTCGAAAGGATGTCCTCGCGACTATCAGCCACCTTGAGGATGTTCGTTTATCCACTTTCTGTAATCCCCTACTTACTCATGAAGGCGTGGCATAGATCGTCTCAGATGTACAGCACGTAATTGAGGATAGACAACACCTATTGGCTCTCAACGCCATAGAGGCCTGGAGAAAGGATGCAGGCAAGTGTAGCATCAATCGACTACTAAAGAGGAGCTGAAGGATCAACTAGCACCTCATACGTTCTCCAACGCTGGATATTTATTGCCTCGCTAACAACATTTTATTCCCCGGCGGATGTGATACCACCTTATACCCTGGTATCATGGGCGTTTAGCGCAGTGGTAGCGCGCATGCTTTGCATTCTCATGCTTGCCTGAGGTCCAGGTTTCGATCACCTGAACGTCCAACGTTTTGCCTCTATAGATAGCGTACATATGCACGATGTGCTTTTTTGTCTCTCGATAACGATTAGCCTGGGACGCATTGTCTAACGGACATGCGTGTCGTGATTGGATGATCCAGGCTACTGGCGCCATCCTTGGCGATACCCATTACCCAAATGTCGAGCATATTTTGCTGTCGATTACTGGATTCTTCTGCCAGACCGCCTACTTTTTGTGATTTGCAACAATCACCGGAATTTTCCTCTGAGGCTGACAACATGCTCGAGGACATTTAATCCATTATCCAGCGCGACTGGCTGGTCGCGGATTGAAGTTGTAAGACCTGCTTCTCCATCGCCTCGTATCGAGTATTTCAATCGAACACGGTGAGCTGCACCAGGCCCGGATCTCAACATGCACCGATCGTGAGTGTCTATGAAAGTGTTGAGCCATCACGTGTAGGTGAAAAATGAAAGATCACGAGACCGTTCCATGCTTTGATCCCACCACAACAATGACTGTACCCGGATGCGATAAGCTGGAACTGTTCAGCTTTGCGAAATATATTCTTACAGCGAGTGACCTATTTATGGACATACCAGACTGTACTCAATCCGAATCCTTGCCCTCCAGCTCGACGAAATCGAAGACTGCTCAAAGACTGCCTCGATTTAACTTCACGAGGAGGAATACGTCGGAGGAGACCTTCTTCCCCCAAAGCGTGAGATCTTCGTGTGTATTATTTTTCCCTCCTCATACGTACTCTTGTCCATCCAGATACTTATGATTGACCTTCAGCGGCGCGGTCAAATGGCACTCGTCATCAGAAGACACTCTCCGCGCCATGCTCGATCTATTTGACCGCCATCACCGACGCGGAACATTCGTCTGCACCGTCTTCACACGGGTAAGTACCTTCCTTGACGGGTGGCGAATTTACATTCTTGCTTCACGTTCCCCTCCCTCATTAGCTACATGCACTCCGGCACATTCAGTGTAACGACCATCTCCTTCCCCTTGAGGCAACACCGACCTTTCCTACACAGTCCACCTATGACTTGATTCTTCTGCCTCTCTTGGTTTGGCATCACCTACGCTTCAGACTTCCCTGACTCAGAAATCCCGAGAGATGGCTTAGTTCCCAACATCGTCGTATAGGTCACAGAAGCTCGTCAGGAATAGAGCCCCGAATCTACGAGTACAGTGAGTAAATCTTCCCTGCTGCCTTCCTCGCCTAAGTCAGAGGGCGCCTAGCAAGGTTTGTAATCAACAGCTGGAACGAGAATGAGATCTCGCAGACGTCGTCACCGTCGGAAGGCATACCTCCGACGCGCAGCAGTCCTCGCTTAAGCGCCTCATACTAATAGTTGACAACAATGTATGTTTCATATACTATTCTCTTCTTGCTCGGATGTCTCCTTTGCGACCATCTACATGCTTATCAATCATTTGTTTCTCATCTTGCTTGCAACTATCATAATCATGGACCTTTTTATTAGCATCACAGCCTCTAGGGCTTCGAACCGTCTTTGCTGTATCACGCGCGCTAACGCCATGGACTGTTTGGGATGATTCTTATCACATTTACTTACAGTTCGTTCGCTTGCTGCGGCGGATGATGATGCCCATCGTGCGAGTCTGTAACTTCACGATTTAAAAACTTGGTCCGTCTTCAAACAACACAGCTTGACGTCCCATGGATGTCCCTCAGCACGCTCTTCTTCACTGCGTCAACCACGCTCTGTGCGCCGTTCAGTCCTCTGCCCAGATCACCCTCCCAACGTCACCTGAATCTTCTCCGGCGGGTGCTATCGCGCCGAGCCCCGTGCCACCTGAAATACTCGTCATCCATGTTCCATTAGAGAACTACTTCCATGGCGGAGACGTAGTAGGCAACTCCAGCTTCTTCGGAGCATTTGCCGTTGGTTTGGTTCTATCAGGGTGTATTGCAGGCGTGATCATTTGGCGGATTAGACGAGGGTCGAGGGTTGGTCGTATCGGAAGGAGAGATGATGAAGAGCAGTATCTTCGTCGGGAAAGCATGGACAGTTTGGAGAGCGGCCCTCGGGACGTAGTTCATTTGGATCGGATGTGAAGCTTGACGTTGAGAGCATCAAGAACCATCTCATTGACTTTTTTTTTGCACAAGAATCGATGTGATTGACGCGTGTAGATTAGTACCGTTTTAATCTTGTACCATCATCATCGATCGAGTTGATCAAGTCACAATTGCTTGCTGCACGTCTGGTACCTCTGTCTATGTTTTGTCGTTGGGCCTTCCGCGAGCACTGGGAATGGGAAAGACTTGCCACTACTCGGCCGCTTACCCCCCCTGTTACAAATTGGCGTTGACGACATTTAAGAAGTTGTCGTACTGCTGCGCATTTCTCATGTGTTCGATGTACCTGAGGCTTTATAATGCCCGAGTCGTACCCGATCTCAGTTATACCTGAGAAGGGTCTACAGTCACTAGGACGTATTACCAACTTAACACCGCTCTTCAAACGCGCCTTCGAAGACTAAGTAAGTCGGATCTAGGATCCTTCATTGCTTACTTCTAACCGTAGAGGTTCGAAAATCTATACATTTCACGGTTTGAACTTCATAACGTCTACATCTGGCTCGGACGTGGTGTGCACTTGAACCATCTTACTGCGGTGGAATCGCAGCGCCGTCGTGGGAAGCATCCAAACACGCGAAAGATTTAAGAATGGACATCCTTCAGTGCGTCAAATTTACAAACACAGCAGTGCTCATGAATGACCTCCAATTCGTCGCTCATCAGACCGATCTTGTCGTCGCTGAACGAAGTTCTGACTTCGTGTCTTATCCTGGTGTCCCGAATCCAAACCATGGCCCACGCTTTGAGTGCGCCGGTATCAACCCAGTAATCCACGGCGCAGGAGATATCGTGGGTGCCCTTCTTGGAGGCATCGCGATCGGCTTGCTCATTGCGGGGTGGATTGTGCTCTTCATCGTTTGGAGGAGGACGAAAAGGGCGGCTGACCTGGGACGGTTAGGGCTTGAAGATGAGTCGGCAGAGGAAGCAAGCGAGTCGCGCTCAATTAGAGTCCCGGGCGAGGGCTTGGAGTCGATGGATGAGGATGACAGCAGGCATACCCTCCTTGTGGATGAGATGCAAGACGAAGAAGGAGGTCATGGCACGCAGACGAAATGAGGAGATTATCTAGGGACCTACTAGGGAATGTATTTCAACGATTGTATATGCTAGTGATTCAACAAAGACAAAAAAAATGACGCGCGTCAGCGATCGGCGGATC